>LBNU01012766.1:11660-34608 GCA_014162995.1 Artemisia annua | reverse complement strand
ACAATTTGTGGTTTTGATGATAGGGGTGCTGATGATGACAAGTTGTACCGTACGGTGGTTAGGACTCATGATGAGAAAGACTGTGTGAAAATGGATCTTGTAGAAGTATAATGTTATGGGCCAAGCCTTGAAAACTATCCCACGTGTTTCCCCGAACTTTCGTTGAAAATATCTCGAAAAAAAACATTCAAAGTCAGAAGATCTCGAAAAAAAGTTACAAGACTCGATCATTTCAAAATTCTCGAAAAATCAATTTTAATCGAAGAAAATCTTTAATAAACTTTCGAGAAATTTCACTGTAGCAGGAACTTGTAAGTTCTCGAAATTATGAAAGTGCATTTCGAAAGTTTTCCAAGGATCTCGAAAATCAAAAAGGAATTTCGATAACCATGAAAAAGATCTCCGGAACTTTAAAATTTTCAACAAAATTCCACAAAATTTTCGAGGTATACAATAACAAAATATCCAACGACGTCGAGTGTTTCTTTTAACAGAGAGAAAGCACTGAGCACCAACGAAAACCACCTTAGACAGTAACAAAAGATCTCGAAAGATTTGGAGGTTTAAGGATTCTCGAAAACTTTGCTCAAAAAGTTGGCAATTTGTTTTTGTAAAAGCAATCCAAAAAACGTTTTTCATATCCAAGATTCTTGTATCAACTAACCTTATTAAAAAAAATTTTGGGATGAAATCTAAAGAAAGTTTGCAAACTTTACAACTTTTCAAAAAATTTGAAATTTTCGGAAAAATTTGTACAAAGACGATCAAGATTTTTTGGAGAATTTGAACTTGTGGTTGTTTGAGTATGTACGCACAGTTTTTTGATGAAAAAGATGTGATAAAACACGAAACAAACAAGAAAGTAAATAAACTTTATCAAAAAATAACGGACTAAAAAACTTGTTTATGGTTCGTTGAGCAACAAAACAAAGATTTTTGTACCTCTTCTAGCCGATTGCATACCACTGTTAGTCACCAGTATTGCTAAACACAGTATAGATTTCGATTAGAACATGGGAGATGAGAAATAGAGTCTTGGTTGGATTAGATAAATAATGAGAGAATAAAAGTGCAAGAGCTTCCTTATGATATTGAAATAACCAACAAGGAGTAAGCATTACCTATAGAATGTTCCTATTTATAGGTGAAGACCTAGTTTTTTTTTTTTTTGCTTTTTATTTCTTTTTTTTTTTTTTTTCGGGCCAACCGTCCCTTTCTCTTCCCTTCTCTTAATTCGTATGGGCCTTTAGGGGCCCCATTGGACGAGTAAAGGGACTCCCCTTATCTTATTAACATGATATATATATACATGTCCATTCTTATTACAAATTCATGAATATAACCGTAGATGATGAACGTTTGAATAATACTTTACGTTTCTAACAAACTTAGTTATCGTAGAATTAGTTTAGTTTAAGCAACACTGTGGAGGACGGACGGGTCTTTACCCACTGTACACCCGATCCACAGCTCGTAGAAGAGCGTTTTTATTATAACTATAAATAGCCCTTCCCACACATAGGAAGGGTTGGAGCTTCTAATCTAATTTCACATATTTCTTCTCTTTCTCTCTCTAGAACTCCCAACTCTCTCTCTTTCTCTCTCTAAACTTCTCCTTATTCTCTTCTCTTAATTCAAACCACAAGAACCATGCAAACTAAGATTATTAGTATCCTACAATTGGTATCAAAAGCCTTGGTTTAATCTTTGGGATTGCTTATTCTCAAATTTGAGTTTTGTTTTTTTGTGTATTATTTGGTTCGACTTGTTTTCATTGCTAAACGCCCTTGTTTGATCTTGCCAATGAGTTGTATTGATACATGTTTATACCGTCAAGTTTAAAAGTGTTGTATGAGCTTAGATTAGTATTTGGTGTGCTTATATCACAAGCTATTTGGACTGTTGGGCTTATTCGAGTGGTACTCTTTTTGGCAGATTCTTGGTAGCGAGTAGCTATCTTAAGGCAGTTCTTTGTAGCGATTAGTTCATGTTTTGTCCCAACTTGTAGCGATTAGTTCTTTGTTTGGTCTTTTGTTCATTTCGGGTAAAAGACAAAAAGGGAAAATAGTGACAGTTTTTGGCGTTTATTTGTTAGCGATTAGTCTCTACTTTCTAGTAGAGATTAACTGTTAAGTGTAAAGATTATCCTTTGACAATAGCAGTGATTAGCTCGGTTAGCGATTAGTTGTGCTCTACCTAAACTAAACGCTGCCCAAATTTCCTTGTTGGTAGCGATTAACTCAGCCTTAGAGTTAGCGATTATCTTTCTTTTCTTTTCAGTTAGCGATCCACATCTATCCCATCTCCAACTCTTCAAGACTTCTTTTGGTTAACTGGTTTTAAGTCTCGAAACAAGAAAGAAAGAAACGAAAGTAAAACAAGATAAAGATAAATGGATCTCAGCTTCTCTCTTTTAGCATCAATGTTTTGTTTTTGAACAGAACCAACAAGAGAATATCTATCATCGATCCATGTTAGAAGCCTAAACTTGTCTATATCCGAATATAGTAAAGGTATAACAAAAACAATTCATGTTTATGTCATCCTTTCATTCGGTTTGAACATAAATAAAAAAAACTAGAAACACAAAAGATTAGTGAATCAAGATCTCAGTTATATCTCTTGAGTACTCAAACAGTCGTCCAAGTAAAACATCAAAAGAGATTTAGTCATCATTGATCTTTCTTTTGATATTGTCCGAACCAGTTTTTTATAGATAGAACAAAACAAGTGTGCTTCATTCTTCCTTTCATTCGGGTATGATTTAAACGAAAAGTAAATGAAACGAAAAACAGGAAACCAAGATCTCAGTTGTATTTCGTGTTTAACATGATTATTTCAAGATCGTTTTCAGATCCAAACTACACGAATATAAACCATCATTGATCTTTCTTTGATAATATCCGAATCTTTTTAAGAAATAACCAAAAACACAATCGTTTAGATTATTTCTTTCATTCGTTAAATAGAAAAAGACACAAAAACAATTGAAACCTACCCGTCACCTTGAATCCGTGGTTCTGATTCTCTTCAGAGCATAAAAGATTAAAGCATATTTGTGGATAAATAGAAACAAGAATCATTCAAGTGGTGGGTCTGTTATTCAAGTGGATTCAAGTGACTGAAAAGATCATTCGTTGTGTATTGTTTGTGTTTGTGCACTCGGACTCTTGAACAAGAATACAGGGACGGATTATTTTGGTTGATCTAATTTGTTGGGTGATAGAAGCAGATATTTGTGACTGCGTTTTTTTTATTAGGTGTGATTAGGGTTTGGATAAGGGGTGATTAGTGGCCTTTTATAATCGTGAATTTAGGGTTAGTGATATTGGAATTGGGCTGGACGATTTTTGTTGATGGGCCTGAATGAATTTTTGTTGGAAACTGCTAAACAAATGGTTCTAAGTTTAAAATATTCTTTTTGAATTTGGTAAATCTGCGTGGTTTATTGCTTAAAAGGGGACGAGTTTTCTTTTGTGTGGTATTATTCTTGNCCTTGAATCCGTGGTTCTGATTCTCTTCAGAGCATAAAAGATTAAAGCATATTTGTGGATAAATAGAAACAAGAATCATTCAAGTGGTGGGTCTGTTATTCAAGTGGATTCAAGTGACTGAAAAGATCATTCGTTGTGTATTGTTTGTGTTTGTGCACTCGGACTCTTGAACAAGAATACAGGGACGGATTATTTTGGTTGATCTAATTTGTTGGGTGATAGAAGCAGATATTTGTGACTGCGTTTTTTTTATTAGGTGTGATTAGGGTTTGGATAAGGGGTGATTAGTGGCCTTTTATAATCGTGAATTTAGGGTTAGTGATATTGGAATTGGGCTGGACGATTTTTGTTGATGGGCCTGAATGAATTTTTGTTGGAAACTGCTAAACAAATGGTTCTAAGTTTAAAATATTCTTTTTGAATTTGGTAAATCTGCGTGGTTTATTGCTTAAAAGGGGACGAGTTTTCTTTTGTGTGGTATTATTCTTGGCAAAATATTTGAATTATTTTGGTGTACCTAAATTTGGGATAATTTTGGTCACGGTTTTGATTGAGCTTCAGGAATCCGAAATTGTGAATTATTTTGGGTTGTGATATTTTCGGGCTTATTGGTTATTACTACAAAGTTTATTTGGATTTCGGGCTTTTGTGGATTGACATATTCTCGAGTTTATTGGATATAGTTTCGGGGATTATTCGGATTTCGATCACACAATCATCACGAACATCAAACGATCATCTAATCATTTTTCCGATCCAACAGTTTCCCATGCCACATTCAAGCAATCATCATTTCACGGTTTCTTCTTGATTTTGTAAAATCCCGTGAAAGAATCTATTTCTCGGTTTAAATCATAGAATTGTAAAATCCCGTGCACGTTCACAATCATGTCTACTAATTCAGCCTCTGTCATCTCTGAGATACTAAAACTGTACGACGTGATCGATGAACATAAGATTTCCAACATAGTACAACAGACAACTGGCTTTGAATCNCATTTCACGGTTTCTTCTTGATTTTGTAAAATCCCGTGAAAGAATCTATTTCTCGGTTTAAATCATAGAATTGTAAAATCCCGTGCACGTTCACAATCATGTCTACTAATTCAGCCTCTGTCATCTCTGAGATACTAAAACTGTACGACGTGATCGATGAACATAAGATTTCCAACATAGTACAACAGACAACTGGCTTTGAATCTGAAACTACTAAAATGGAATCTTTGTGCTCTAACTCACATGAGAGAAAATTGCAACAGCCACAACAAGTGCTTCACAATGCAAATGAAAGTTGCATAGAATGTTTTCGACAACTTCATACACACCTCTCGGTACTTTTAGAGGGAACTGGATTTAAAATGGGATTCGAACGTGCATTTGCAACACTCTTTGGGCAAGATGTTCAGACTTTCACAGACACAATGATTCTTAACTTAGATCAGCTACAACAACAACTTGACGAAGGGGAATCTTCCAATATTGGATCCATGTCTGCCCTTTGTGTACTCAACAAACAACTCCAAGTGTTCATCGATTCGAAATTCACTATGGATTATGACTACGATAGTCAGATGACACTTAAGTGTTCTGCTGATCACACGGGAATCGAGGTTGACACGTTCAGAGATACACTACTCATTCTCATGGGTAATGTCAAGAAGTTCATTAATGAAAGGGAGCTGAATCAACAATGCAGTGACACTATGGTTGATAAGCATGATACAAACGGTAGATCTTGGAATTATGCTACTCATGGCATTGATATTCATCACAGATCAGAAAATGCCCAAGTTCCATCTGCTGAGGTACATGTCACTGACCAACATGATGTGCTTTCTTATGAACGACTGCATACTGATCAAGTTATGTCCACTTATGACACATATTTGTTGGAAAAGACTGATAGCAATACCATTTATGATTCAACAAATATGAATCATAAAGGGGGAGAAAGTGATCAGGATGCTGAAAGTGATGATGAGTCAAGTTCTTTGTTTACAGCGGAGTCTTTTAAATCAAATGATATGGTTGATAAAAAGGTTTTAATGAACTTTCAAACAGATTTTTACAACTTGAAAAACATTGTATTTCACTTGAAATTGCAATGCAACAAAAGGAAGAAAGTTTTCAAAATAACCAACCATGTAAAGATCCGGGTCTTCCTGCTTTCCGTGAATTCTTTATGATTAATGATTTGAAAGCTCAGCTAGAAACAAAGGACTTGACAATCAACAACCTGAAAAAACGTATTACTGAGATGTGTGATATGAGTAATGAAGTGAATGCTAAACATGAAAGTAATGCCATTGCAACTAGAAACACTAAATTGGAACGTAAAGTGGCTGAATTACTTTTGGAAAATGAGTCTTTGAAAAGGAATTGTAAAAATCATGATGAGTCAATCAAAGAAACGAGAATTGAGATAATAGAACAAACAACCTCGTTGATTGCCAAAAATGATGAATTCAAAGCTCAACTTCAGAAAATAGGTTTCACGGTTACATCATTAAAGAACGAGCTAAGAAAAGCAATAGGGAATAGTGTGAACACTAAGTTTGCAAAACCATCAATCTTGGGGAAACCAGTTTTACCATCGAATAGAAACCAATCAGTTGTTAGACAACCGACTGCATTTAGATCTGAACGACCAAAATTTTCAAAAACTCGGTTGGCCCCCCAAGTTGATGCGGAACAAGTTTTGACAAAACCAGTCACTCCACATTATTTGCCCAAAATAACTGCTTCTAGTTCTGTTAAACCTCAAAAAGTAGCTACTCCCACTCCCAGTTCCTCTAGGATTAGTTTAAGAACAGAGTCGAAACCAAGCATTAAGATTCAAAACTCTTATGATATCAATGACTTGTACAAGAACTATGATCTAGAAAAGGCTAGGAAAAGGGCGCTACTTCAAAAGGATGGTATCTTAGGATCACAACCTTGTAGGATGCCTCCTAATTTATTGAGGAACATTTCTAAGGTTCAACCTAGGAATTCTAGGATTTATAGTAAGTCATCTTCAATGCATAAGAAGCAAAACATAACTAAAACTTCTCCTAGGTGGATACANGACTTGTACAAGAACTATGATCTAGAAAAGGCTAGGAAAAGGGCGCTACTTCAAAAGGATGGTATCTTAGGATCACAACCTTGTAGGATGCCTCCTAATTTATTGAGGAACATTTCTAAGGTTCAACCTAGGAATTCTAGGATTTATAGTAAGTCATCTTCAATGCATAAGAAGCAAAACATAACTAAAACTTCTCCTAGGTGGATACAAACTGCTAAATCTTTGGAGACTAGGAATATTGATAAGTCTTCCACTATGCATAAGAAGCTTAGTAATCCTAGACCTTGCCATAAGTGGATTCCAACTGGTAGAATTTTTAAGCACGTTGGACTTAAGTGGATACCTACTGGAAAGGTGCTTACTGATGGCAATCCCATGGTTGACCGTGAAACCCCCAAGGGTTTGGATACTGATGTCACTAACCCATATATATGCAATCCAGTTTGTAATGTTAGTGCAGGTAGTCCTTACTCAGTTGCAGGTACATTAATCATTTACTACATGAGAAGACGCAAAGTCTGGAGGCCTAAAGCAAGCATATCTCCTGCTTTAGGAGGTCTGAAAAGTTTATGTTGATGCATGTGTACCTATGACGTTTGAACACAACGGTTCAGGCCTCGTTCTTCAACATTATGACGTCTGCTCACTTCAGTTCAGGCCTCGTTCTTCAACGACTATGACGTTTGAACACTTCAGTTCAAACCTCAGTCTTCAAAGTCAACATGATGGCGTCTGCTGACAACACTTCAGGCCCCGTTCATCAATGAAAAGAAAGGTGTACGATTCAGTGCGCCTTATCTTCGGAAGAAGAGAAATCTTCTTGGTTTTCACAATTCTCAACTACATGCTTCATGCTTTCTCCATGTTCGTTCACTCATCAAGTGGATCTACTCATCTTTGATCGAATTCGTATTCACTTGCTACTCTTTCAAAAATGGAAAACCTCGTATGCAATTTTTGAGGGGGAGAAGTATGAATATACTACATGTTGATTGATGTTGAAGAATGGTTATACGACTCTCCCCCTTTATTTGACCAACCACAAGATCATAAAGGAAAATGTCGGCTAAGAATTTGGACATGGAATGTAATGTGATCATGGAGTTTATTTGGTATCCCTTATTTGAGATTGAAGTCGACTTTCACAAAGGCGTGATCTTAATTTATCTTGAAGTCGAGGTTGGTTGGATGAAGATTCTTCGAGATCCTTGCTCGAGCTTTTATCTGTGCAATGACGAAGACTTGGATATCTAGTTATTTTGGTGATTCTTCAATTTTATTACCACAAAATAACTATCACTTTAAGGAGTGTCACAACTCACACGAAGTTGTCGGTAGTCAAGAGGTGATGTACGTCTTATACTTGTTGGTTGGTTGGTTGAAGAGTATAGAGTACTTAGGGATTCGATGATGCATGAAATCTCTACACCGCTCTTTGTCACACATTAGTGCAAGCTTAATTCACAAGAACGGGGAATTCTACTTCATTTTCAAGTTGGAACTATCGGGTTTACTTCACAAAGTGGTCATAGCAATAGCCGACTGAATATAAGGGTTGATAATGATAGTCAGAGAGTGTTTCTGTAGCAGTTGATTCTTACAAGATACATCTAAGCAAATGTTGTTCTTCTCACAAAATTTCAAGTAGTTGTGCAAAAAATGTGTTGCTGATTCTGAGGTATCAAAACCAGCAAGGGGGAAAGGAGACATACATCTGAATGCATAAAGAGTACACGTGATGAACATAATACTTCGTCTTAATTGAAGTTATGTCGGGAAGACAAATGTCATAACCGCAGAGACAATCAGTGTCTTAACTCATGGCGTTCGGTGTACTATTCCAACTACGTGGGGGAAGTGGTCTCTCGATACTTGTGGTATGTACTACTTCAACTTTCAGTAGGAAGAAATATGAGAAGGACATTTGGAGTGTGAGATGATATTGCTTATCGACGTCTTCATACGAGCTGATATGGGTCATGGTAAAGTGCTTCTGGTTAATGCTTCATGTACACAATGTTATGCCGATTCCGATGAGATCGCAACCATCATGGGAGAGATATGTGTACATCAGAGACGCACAACAGGTTCACGTGATCGGTCTTTAACACTTATTCCGGAGTTGATATCCGCAGAGATGATCAGTGCTTCAACCTGTTACTTTGGTGTCATCGGTTCTTCTTGTGTTGGGTACATGTGTACAATATGGATTGAGTTGCTATATGTAAGATAACTGGAACGCACTTGGTGAAATGAAGATGTTGATATATTATTCCCCAAATAGACAATCTGCTCAAAACCACAGAGTAATGTGAAAATCGAGGATGCACAACAGGGTCATGAGATCGGGCTCAATTAGGTGTTCCAGGATTGATATATTTCAGAGATGATCAGTGTTTCACCTTGTTACTTCGGTGTTATCGCCTTCTTCGGGTTTCTGAGCTTCATACAATGAGACTTTTTGCATCACTTCAACGACTTGGGGGAAGTAGTCTCATGTAGGTGATTGTCGGTTTGGGGGGAAGCTACCAAAGCTTCACAATGAGGAGGCTAAAATTCATCGATTTGGCAGTGTCTAGCGATTAACTTAGTTGTAAGATTCTAGTGATTTGTTAACTACTTGCGTTTGGTGAATTGTTGTGACTTAAGTCGTTTCGATTAGTCTGATTGTAATTTGACNTGATTGTCGGTTTGGGGGGAAGCTACCAAAGCTTCACAATGAGGAGGCTAAAATTCATCGATTTGGCAGTGTCTAGCGATTAACTTAGTTGTAAGATTCTAGTGATTTGTTAACTACTTGCGTTTGGTGAATTGTTGTGACTTAAGTCGTTTCGATTAGTCTGATTGTAATTTGACGTTGTGAGTTAATCTATACAACTTGACTTATTACGATCGGATCTATTGTAACTTGACTTGTCGCGACTTGACACTTAGTGCTAATTGTGACTTATCCAAGATCTCACTCTAAGTCTAACTCGCATATTACATCTTTCGGTTTCTTTTGTTGACTTTAGTAAAATCCCGAGAAAGAATCGATCTCTCGGTTTAAGTCACTAGAGTTGTAAAATCCCGTTTAAGATTACATCATGGCAACCACAAGTTCAGACGATTATTCGTGAGCCTCGAAAGCTTTGGTGGTGAAAGTTTAAGAGATGTTGACTACTGATTCCTACACGTGCAGAACGATATTCTCACTTTGGTATTCACATCATCATCTTCTTAAATTAAATAATATATCTTGCACATATCTTAAACCATAATTTTTTTGTAAATATCTTTTTTCAAAATAAAAAATAAAATATATACAAAATTTTCAAAAAAAAAAAGAAAAAAAAAGAAAAATAAAAACAGAAAAATAGAAAAGACCAAAAATAGCTTTTCAAGGCATGTCTTCTGGTATCGATAACATTTACGGTCCTAGAAATGTCATTCAATAATGACACGGGTCTTTAAATGAAGTTCGAACAGAAGTTCAAAAAGTTTTTTCAAAACATGCCTAAATGGCTTGCAGTTATTTCAGACTGTAACCCGTTCGTAAAATTATGGTTTGCTATTACTTCAGATAGCAACCCGATTTTCAAAAATGGGGAAAGCACGTCGCCAAAAAGACGGTTTTTCCTCCCACTGGGTGAAGTTCACCCGAGCACGGATTACTTTATATCCGTGTTTCTTCGATTTGATGTACGTTTCAGTGCATCATTTCTAGCAAAAGAAGAGAAGTCTTCTTTCATCCCAAAATCTCTCTCATCTATGATTCTTCAAGAGAGTTTTTGTGGTTTACAAGGTGGCTATTGGACTTAAATTTTCACAAATACCTTGCCGCTCAACGTAATGACTACAACTCTTTAAATAGAAAACGGGTCATTAATTGAGGGGGAGCGTATTTGCTCAAAATTTCTGCACCTTTCTAAACTTTGTGCACCAGCAGCAGTGAATAAGTGTCTCAAAAATCAGTACATGTTCAAATCTGACCACATTTTCTCCTATGTTTTTAAACTCATTTAAATCAATTGGGATCACAAAATCTCAAATGATTTGAAATTTTTTGATCGGGGGAGAGAATGTGATTTAAATATGAAATCTGATTTAAAATGTGATGTTTTTGGACTTAAATGTAAAGCTCTCCCATATGTGCTAAACTCTTTGGTATACCAATGCACATATTGAGGGGGAGCAAAATGGCTTGTGGTGAATAAAAAGATTTGGCATCTCATGTGAGCGTGACTCAGAATTGACTCATGAATTGACGAAACACAAATGTTTGTATTCGAAAGGATTTATCCAAGTAGAAAGTACCGTTTCGAGAAGCTCTTCTTAGATGAATACTTTGACGGGTCTAACTTCCTTTTTAAGGAATGTTAACAACTTCAAGTTAGTTATTAGGGCTAGTTATCACCTAAAAGCTGATAATGGATCCCTTTAACTAAGCAACGTAAACGTGTCCCTAGGGTATATGTCTATTAAGAGTGGATCAATTCAAAAGTGCAACTCACCCCGACATGTGCAAATTTCTATCAAAAACCTATGAGCACATGTTAAGGGGGAGCATTTGAAAATCATAAAACTCTCAAAGTGTTAGCAAAAATGTGTTTCTTAATCATAAACACTTTGAGAGAATTTTCAATGATTTGGTCGATGGCAACATAGGATAGTCATGAAGTTATAAGGTGGCTAAGGTTAGGAAAATCGTCCTATGATCCGCCAGAACCGGAGGGATCTACCCAAGGACAATACCGAATAGATAGTATTAGAAAGTCCTTAGGTATGTTTATGAAGAAAAAAAAAGGAGATAAATGAGAAAGGAGAAAGAAGGGGTTGAAGAATTAAAAAGAAATGAAATGAGAAAGGGTGAAAAGAAATAGCTCTCCCATTATTCAACCTTAGGGCAGAAACCGGGTTCAATTCATATGCTACTGGTTGTTGCTAAGGCGACACCGGTATTGAAGAAAAGACGTCATGGACCCAGTGACGCACTGCACTAAACCTTCTAACCACTCAAGTTCTCTCAAAAGAGCTTGTTTCATTCTCACGGGGAACCCTGCATAATCTATCGACCGCTCATTACGAGCTATGTTGATATTGAAACAGGAGACACCGCTCTAGTCTCCGACGACCAAATAATGCACTTATCGAGTCTAGAGCCACGAGATGCATCATGAGATCTCATAGAAACACGTGATACTTCTACCCTGGTTGGTCAACATTAAGGACACCAGTGGTAACTTTATGAGTCCTACGCAGATCTTAGCAATCTGCCAAGAACACTTATGAGGGAATATACGTATGTAATTCCCAGTGATTAAGTGGAAATTCCTGCCAGGGTCAACATCAAACAACCCTGACAGTAGGTCACTTCGGTAATCTCTCGTGGATTACGCTTAGTGTTCTCGGTGGTGTCCCAAAACGGTCTACAGTCGTGGGGTGATTTCCAGCGACTCACCTAATCGTTGATGTACTTCGGTATGTTAGTGTAAGCCCTTTCGGGGTATCCGATTAGGAACGGCCTTGATAAGGATTAGAGAAAGTCTTCACACTATGCTGTTGACGATCTCGAAGTCCGAACTTGTAAGTGCTGGTATGTTTATTACTAACCAATTTTCATGCAGCTCAACATACCTAACTTATCACTTTCACCACCATCACTCTAGTTCCACATGCTCATACCGACATCTAACAGGAGTATTCAGACCTATTCAACCATGGAGATTCACTCAACAAAGATGTATGGGCATGTTGGAAAGGCGTTTAACCACCGGAGACAAAGAAGTTGGCGATTGTTGCTGATTGTAGAAAAGATGCCGAATCATCACCTCATGCTCACACTTCAACATCAAATTCAAAGAAATCATGATCATAGAATGGGCTTCAACCCTGCTTTCCACAACTCTGATGCAGAAGATCATGATCCAAAAAAGTGAGCATGCCGACACAAAGATGTTCATATCACATGGAGACATTTATACACAAAGATGACTTGAAGATACTCATTTGGATGATGAACTCGAAGTAATGCCAAAGATCATCCTACACATTAAACAAATCATCTAGAGTCCGCTGCTGAAAGCATAAAGTTCATGACAATGAAGAATCAACGGCTACGAGCTACAAAGTTANGAGCATGCCGACACAAAGATGTTCATATCACATGGAGACATTTATACACAAAGATGACTTGAAGATACTCATTTGGATGATGAACTCGAAGTAATGCCAAAGATCATCCTACACATTAAACAAATCATCTAGAGTCCGCTGCTGAAAGCATAAAGTTCATGACAATGAAGAATCAACGGCTACGAGCTACAAAGTTATCTACAAAGATTTAGATGCTAGAATTCAATGTTTAATTTCCGGGGTGACCTCCCTTAGGGAGAGATTGTTAGGAATACGTTTTTTATATAGAAGACTCGGTCACCCTGAGTATCTATTTAGCATTTATGTAGCTCGTAGGTTTATTAGTATTAACTTAGTTATCGTAGAATTAGTTTAGTTTAAGCAACACCGTGGAGGACGGACGGGTCTTTACCCACTGTACACCCGATCCACAGCTCGTAGGAGAGCGTTTTTATTGTAACTATAAATAGCCCTTCCCACACATGGGAAGGGTTGGAGCTTCTAATCTAATTTCACATATTTCTTCTCTTTCTCTCTCTAGAACTCCCAACTCTCTCTCTCTTTCTCTCTCTAAACTTCTCCTTATTCTCTTCTCTTAATTCAAACCACAAGAACCATACAAACTAAGATTAGCAGTATCCTACATTTCTAAGATACCCATTTGGCGATAACCCACCAGTTATTTCCTTTTCTATCTTATGATGACTTTCTGTTCCAAAAATTCCATCTGATTTTTCTGGTGCAGTAGCAAAACTTACGTCGTTTCAGCAATAGAACCGCATTGTTTAACCAAAAGACTGCTTGATGAAACTATTATAGATTTAGTGAATAAGAAATGCAAAGTTGCATAGTCATAACAGTAATAGCTTTTTGGATTGCTAAATGTAAAAGCTTAATATAAAACAATAATAAAGTACCTCGCTAATGGGGATGTGCGTACCTGTTAATTGTAAATGAATTGTGAAGGCTTGCTTCTATCTATTGGGCTATACCTAAAAAAGATATGGCATCAATATGTAGCCACCGAATCAGTTGAGATTTATAACTTGGTTAATGAATTTAGTCTATTTTTGCAGCAATTTCGAGAAGCTTTACTTACCATGGGGAGGTTACTTGGCAAGTTTAGTTCTGTTATAGCAGAGTGGATGATCATTTTTTGTTTTTTCTTTAGTGTCTGCTATAACCGCAGTCCTACAGCTGTATCTTTATAGAGAGAGTAATCCATGTGACATCTTGTTATTCAGGGAATTTGAAGCTTGCAAATGTGATCATGCCATTCAGTTGTATTGTCCACCAGTTGACGTTGCAGGTGTGCACCAAGAACTTCTTGGTAATACTCCCCCGGTAACCAAGTTTTCATGTCACTGTATTGGTATTGTTCCTTTCAGCGAGTACATTTAGCTATTAAAGAAAGGCCTCAACACCCTGAATTCGTGTTAAACAGTGCCAAACTCAACTTATTTTATCTTAAAAATTAGTCCAAAACTCCCCTGAGTCCAGCTATAAAGACAATCCCAAATGCTATTTAAAAAGTAATAGATATTTAAAAACCAGTCTCAAACACCCTTAACTTCAGCAAGTCTTATTAAGCTAATATACCCAACTTGTAAATTTATGGGAAAAACAATAAACTGAACTTCTATCCAAATAAATCAAGAAAATCAGCAAAATGCGTAAAACAACAAACAAATATGTGCTTATGACATTAGTGTGGTAGAAATTACTTTATAACGAACGGTTGGTGTCTCAAAGAAACACTGGTTCCTCACTATTGTGGAGCTGTTAATAATTTGCACCAACACTATTCTATACACATTTTGTTTTCTATTAAACTTCTTTTTAAATATAAATCCAAGTTTAGTTATTTACTCCATGTTTAGCAGTTCATGCACAACTAAAAGCTTACATATGCCAAAATGGAGATGCACATTGTGTGCCACGTAATTAGGGTCTAGAGCAAGGGCTGCCTTATAGTCCTCCACTGGAACACGTAGCTTCCCCTTCTTTTCATTTTCTTCTGCCTACAATAACACTTACATTTGAGATACACAGAAAACTCAAAAGTATGATAAGATTAGCTAAAATATCAAGTTTATTACATTTTTTTTTCTTTTTCAGTAAATTCCTCAATCCAAAATATGCTTTCTTCAGTTCACTGTGCTATGGGTCTGACCGGAGCCCTTTCTGGTAATGCCTGACCAAAAAATAAAAGGTATTAACTACTTTCAGAACAGTGCAAGGTAAAGCTTTCCTTTCAGTTCCATTTATATTTAGGATGATAAACAGGTGGTAATGAACACCTTGTAGCAACATCATGATCAGCTAAATAATAATAGGCATGACCACGGAGCAGCAATGCATCTAGATTACCCTCGTCCTCTTTAAGAATATATCCTTCCTCTGAAATGCCCCCCGCATAATTCTTGGCGGCTAATAATAACTTCACCTTTAGTATTTTAGCATGAAAGTTAACCAATCATACACAACAGGTAAACAAAATAGTTGTAGAAAACCATAGTTACTGTGCAAAGTTAGAATGTTTGGGCTGGTACCTGTGACTACGCAGGAGAAAAAATAAGTACCACCTTATCAATGAAATCCAAAACTTTTGTATAATCACCTTAATTGAAGAGGTTGTTGTAAGCTAAATCTAAAGCACTTTGTGCTTGATAAAAAAACACAACAGTTACACAAAATAGTTTTAGAAAGGCATAGTTACTGTGTAAAGTTAGAATGTTTGGGCTCATACCTATGAGCATGCAGGAGAAAAAATAAATACCACCTTATCGATGACACATGGGAATCTTATTTCTATGATGACACTATTGATATGGGTAGTTGATATAACATCAGCAAAAATGACATTTTTCTATGTTCTATACCTATGTTTCATGTCTATGGGTTAGCATCTTTTGGCTTTGGATTGCTATGTTCGGGGACAAGAACGGTCTTAATGCAACAGTTTGACTTCCAAGGTATGTTAGAAGCAATACACACTTATAAAGTCAATAACATACCAGCTGTTACTCCTGTTATACTTGGTTTGGTGAAGTATAATGGAGGTGGGTATGATTTGTCTTCTTCGAGAAGTGTGGGTTCACTCCAAGTGGGGACTTTTTCATTTTGAAAAACTCAACCTTCCCTTATTAAGTAATATTTTAATTATTATTTTAAGTATAATTTTTTATTATTAAAGATAATCATTTAAAAAGTTTAATCCTATCCGTTAGTTGCATCTTATCTTTATCTTTTGTGTTTATCTTCTACTTATATAGTATATCAACAAAACAAATTTAAAGATTAAATTATTTGTTTTTTAATAAATAAAAATATATCATTCAAAAAAAATTTAAAAAAAAAAAAACCCGCGCGTGCGCGGGCAATAACTAGTATCATATATGATATATCACATATGATATTTTTCGGTCACGAAAAAAAACGTGAAAAAAACGAAAAAATTTTTTTTGTCGAAAGTATATCACAATGCATATCTATAGAAAGATAATTAAATGCTCATCGCGATGGTATAATTATTTTCGCTTAACGATTAACGGTTTAAGAGATAATTAAATTATAAAAAATGAGTGAAATATTAAATGCTTTTAATCTCAACCATTGATTTCTTTTTAGATAGATGGTGGGGATGAGTCCCTTGGTATGTGAGGAATATTTGGTTTTTTAAATAACTCAACTCTAAAAAGAAAGTTTGATAAAAACAAAATAATGATAGGTCAAGTTCGATACATTTTAAGAAGATTAAAATATTGAAAGAAAAATGAAAAATTAGTAAAACTTGAAGAATTGACTACCAAATAATTGTTTTTTATTTGTTTGAAACTTTGAACAAATTAACTAGCTAGCAATCATTGACTTGGCCTCATTCAACTAGCTTAAGTTTTTCTCTTTGACCAGAACAAACCTCACAATACTTATTTCTCAACTACCAATTTGAATATTTCCTTGAGTATTTTTATTTTTTGATGTTATATATAGGTTTTGTTAGTTTGAACTCTGTGTAAATGTACAATTTAGTGTTTTAGGTACTGGTCATTTTGTTTCTGTTGATTCAGTCGACAAAACTAGATTGTCGCCCGGGGATATGGATAGGATGCCCTCACAGATTTCAACTTTTTCACTCCTCTTGTTTACACTACTACATATCAGACCTTTAGCGACAGACAATTCCGTCGGAAATCCGTCGGTATAAGTTGTTTCCGACGGATTTATGACAGAAATCGTGTGTCGCAGAATCTATGGTCGGTAATTGGTATCAGCCGGAAATCTGTCGGAAATAGCGACTGAAAATATCTGTCGGTATTTTGTTGGTAATTTTTCTGTCGGAAGTCTGTCAGAATAATTTCTGTCAGAATGTCGTCGGTAACAATTCCCTCGGAAATCAGTCAGTTAATTGTAGACGGTAAAGTGTCACAATTCTGTCAGAAATAATTATCAATAGTAATTGGAAGAATGGCTATATTTGGACAGGTTATAGCTAAAATCTCTGTAATCCTCTATATAAAATAGCTTAAATGAAACAAATATATATAAAAAAGATAATTCAGGAGAACATGTATGTCTATCAACAACATCGGAAAAGTTGCATTCAATTCAACATCCAAATCGAACCATTCATAATATTCAAAATGAAATGAGAGTATCTAATCCAAATAATCATAATGATATAAAAATATCCAAACTACTGTTGGGGACGTGGAGTCGTGGATTGTTAAACTTCTTTAACATCGAGTGCCATTCCTCTTTCGCTGCTACTCCCTCTCTCGAGCTTCTTCACGAGCATTCGCCTCCAATTCCGTTAATGCATTTGTGTGTTGTCCTCTTGCAATTTCCTTACCGTCTCTTCCTAATGTTGCACCTACATTGTATCAAGTCTCATTAAAATGCTTAAAATGTATAGAAATGACTTTTGTAAACACAATATTGGAACATAGCAATCAAAGACTGACAACATGTTATAGATGCTTTAAGAACTTTAACAGCAACAAGAAATCACATTTCAATCCAATTCAGTTCACACATATTCTACTGAAATCAGCTAAAGGAAGCTCATAATTTTCGATAACTATACCCCAAGTAAAGACCTAACATAACGTAACAAACAGCAGCAACAAATAACATTCAATTACCTAAAACGAGCTCATAATGTTTGAGAATTACACCTCCTGTTAAGACCCAACATAAACAACTTGCATTGAAAATCAAATTCAAATCACAGGTAGTCTACCAAAGTAGCTAAAACAAAAGTTATCTGGCTTAACAACATTAACAAGATTGCATTCAAACTCAGCTTGAATTCGCACATATCCTAAACCACAACTTAATTAAACAATCAAACTAAAACCGCAGCTCTATTGGTAAAAGCTTCTAAATTTTGTTCCACTAACTTTCTGTATAGTTGCATATTGTGTCCAATACATCAACCCAGAGGCTCCCGAGAAAGCTATTTCAGCCTTCCGGACAGTTAAGGGCAATTCCTACGTCCCTCCAATTAACAATCATATCAGATCATTATCATTAGCATTAACTGGTGATTGAAATCTAAATATTTTTTCTCGCATGTGTTTAAAGTTTTATTGTTTTCATACCAGCAAAAAAGAGATACAGAAAACCTTTTCGTTAGGTGTTGATCCCGTGGGCAGATGAACTAGAAGAGCATGAAGTAGCTGATGTACGGGTTACCATGAGCCTGCCCCTATGTACCCAACGTAACTATGTTACCTTTCTTCTTTCTTCCGGTCGCCTCCTGCCATAGATCAAAGTCCTCATGTGGATGATCACTAGCGTTGTTCAATGTTTCTTTTCCATAGCAGCCTTACCAACATCCTATAATTCATTTGAAGATGAGCCAGTGAAAATTTATTTTGAAGTACTTGGATTCATTTTCTAGTTAAAAGGAGATGAAAATAAATTACCACCACACTTGTTTTGAGCTAGGTGTGATGCACTCCCCTGTTTTGCTCCCCAACGCCTCATTTATCTCTCTTTGAGCATTTTTTTCACTAGAACAGGGACTTTTGATATGGAAAACTACATCACATACCAAAGTTCTGATTTCAACAACTCTTTCAATAGAAAACACGAAGTTCAAAAACTCGATCACTTTTGATTTCAATATCTTTATTATCTCCCCACTCACTGGCATAACTATACTCAACGCTATTATACGAGCTCACATCAACTAGAAACAATCAACATTATCTACAAGTAATTAAGAACCTCACATTAACTAGTTTGAAATGGAAATTGCCTTAATAGAATCACTATATAACATCACATCGAAGAAGCAAAAGCAACTTACTGATTTCACATTATAAAATCACATCTGAATAGCAACACAGCTGATATAGTTAGTTCAATTTAAACTATACTGTATATTCTTACACATGGAAATCTAGCATCTTGTATACAACTTATACTTATTTACAAAAGAAATTGCTAGTTCAAAATAGCTTATTTAAGGTGTAAAGCATGATATTTGTACCAGAACACTAACAAACTAAGGGGAGGGGGTGTTTGGTTTCGCTTATTTTCTAAACGAAAAAATAAATACATTAAGCAGTTCACATCAACGAAACAAACTGATTATATTCATCCAATCAGTTAAAAGTCAATTTTATCTAATTATATATTCTAAATAATCAAAATCACTCAAACAATCAAAACTAAAATATATCTAATTATCAAAACTGATTAATCCTAACTATCCAAAACATGTAATTAATTCCGCTTATCCGATTATCCAAACACTCCTAAACAATTATGAAGCAAAAATTAGGGCAGATAATACATTTGAAATTGGGGGAAAATAAACACAGTTATAATTACACCAGATAACGGAAGAATTAAACCTTATGATGCGGGAAAAGTGATCGGACGAATGGTGGCGATGTGGTCAACGACGGACGACCGCGGTGGGTGAATTATGGCGGATGTCTTGACCGGTGGATGGAATGGTGCTGGGAAAGTGAAGTCAGTGAAAGTGTTTGTGATATTTTAGGAGAAGAGTGAAATGGAGTGTAAATTTTTAAATGAGAAATATAAAAAGGTGAAAAGTGAATATACGAAAAGTAAATCTGTAAATATATAGTATAATTGCAACAAGTTTCAATGCGAGTATGTGACTTTAAAGTATTAGCGTGAAAACTTTTTTCAAGATATACACTCATAGTATTAGAATTATTTTAAATATCATATATCATTTTGAAAGCTGGCAATTTAGGACAACAAAGGTCAAAAAGTCATTGTCTAGTTTTTAATATTTCAGTCGGAAATCCGTCGGAAATAATATTTATTTGTGACGGATTTCCGACAGAAATATTAAAACCTAATATAAACCAAAACTTTTATGATGTAAGTTGCGACAGATTTCCAACAAAAGTTAAATTCCTCGGAAATCTGTCGGAACTCGATCGGAGAAGCGTCGTTCAAAATTTGCAGCAATATGTGTTGTTAATCTGATGGAAAAGCGTCGGAAATTAGCGACGGAAAAATGTCCGTCGGAAAATCCGTCGGTGAAAGTCCAATTTCTAGTAGTGTGTAACTTAACCAGCTTGTTCATGTATGTTAAAACATAATTGGTGCACTCGGATGTGGTAAAATGGTTTGGTCGGACGGGTGGGTGACATGAAAAGTGGTTTCGGGTCAGGTTGGCTTAACTGCATCCTCTACCGCACCCATCTAACCTGTGGATGCCTATTAGGCCTGTTTCTAGGTTTAGTATAGAACCTATAAAATAACATGACTTATGAATGCAGGTAGCTCCAGCAGAACTGGAAGCTTTACTACTGAATCATTCCCAATCCTCCTTCCTTTCCTTAACTGTGCGCACTAAAATACATCTTTTTCCTAGTCCATTTAATCCACCAGAAGATAACTTTGGCTTTGGTTATAGAACCACCTTGATATGCTTCCGTTTCTATTTTCTAACAGTTTAGTTGGTACATCGGCTAAATAGACTGTAGGGTATTTATTTTGCCTACATTGCATAACCCTATAACATATAAAATATAGTTAGCGGGAATCAATAGATACTTAGTAAATGTTATAGAAGTTTGTTTGATTGGCCAAGTATTTTTTTCTACAAACCTTTATATACAGGAGAATGCAACAAATTTTTTTTGGAGTTCGTTTTAAGTCTGCAAGGTCTATAATCTCTTCTTTTTGTAGCCAATGCATCCAGATAACAATCTGCAGTAAGAATAATGTTAAACACTAATCAAACTTTCAGTACACCTAGCCTACTCTTACCGTCTTACTAACTGTGCTCAAAGATCTATACTAACGGATAATAGCTGGAAAGACAAAGCTAAAGAGAGACAATTCATGTTGATAGCACATATTCAGAAAAAAGAATGCGTTTAGAGAAGATCAAAATTAATTCAGAAAGCAACAGTCACAGTATAAATGGATCTTGTATGACTTACTTGATGCGCCTGTTTTGCATAGTATACATATTCTTTTGTATCTCATGTAAGCCGGAGCTTTTGGGACGTCTCGCACTTTTTTTTCAATATAATTGCATTTTTGTATCACAATGTTTTATACAATCTAAATCATCAAACTGAAAAAAAAAATAATAAATAATCACAAAAGAGAAAGCGCAAATCACAAAAGACTCTCCAAAAAGATCCAAGTGGTATAAGGCGGTATTGTAAATAGTTGCTTCTTGAGTGCTACTATTATGATCACCTAATATTTGGCCTGGTCCAGTATGGATGTAAGCAAAAAATTTCATCCTAGCAGAAAGCATTGTACCGACTTCACTGTCTTCCTTAAATGAATCAACAGTTCGTTGCTTGGATAAGTATTAATACAAAATAACATACAATCAAAAGAACAATTCTTTTACCTTTTTTATGGAATGCATCTTTTTCCTGCATGTTAATATCAACCTATAGACAAAATAAATAAATCAAAGCATGCATCCAACCTTCAAAATTACACAAACATAAACGTACATTCTGGTTTTTAGAAAAAAAGAGGCGTAGGTATTTAGAAAAAAAGAGGCGTACCTAGGACTGAGATGATTATAAAACTATAATTAAGGAATGGATAAATGCTATATAATTTTTTGGAGAAAAATACATTCCTTTTCAAACTAATCAAAATTGTCATTAATTGGTTGCGTTGGTTTATAGATTTGGTTTTGAAAGATATAAAAAAAAAAATGTGTTGGTCTAGTGGTAATCACTGTTGTTTGTGGACTAAAAGACCCAGGTTCAAATCCAACTACATGCATGATTTTTTTGAATTAAAATAAATCCGAAAAATAAATAAATTAATAAATCCGAAAAAATAAAATGTTGCTTAGGTGGACGAAAACTGATGACATGGCTGATGACAAGGCATTGACCGTGCTTATTTGGCATTACATGGCATTTAGTATAGAATTAAAGTCGGTTAGATGAAGTGCAAAGGTTGCGAAAGGTTGCAAGAATAATCTATCTATTTATCTATAAACATATAAGATTGAGCCCTAAAATTTAAGGGGGAGTAATGAAGACAGAGGTTGTAGAGTTAAAAACGAGTTGGAGTCCTTAAATGTCTTACCTACGTATGAATGATTGCATATAAAGAGTCCTAAATTTAATGTGGAGTAATCAAGATACTCAAGATGGAGTCTCATTGCATAGAGTACAAGATAGCTAATGCTCGGAATTCAATGAAGCCTCATAATAATTATACAATCATGAAAGGAGATGAAGTGCAAGGGTTGCCCGAATTGATCACATGGCATTTAGTATAGAACTAAAAGTCGGTTAGATGAAGTGCAAGGGTTGCGAAAGGTTGCAAAATAATTAATGATTTAACCTAATTCATGCCTATATAAACCGGCCAAAATCACATTTAGTATGTACATTTGAAGATGATTCGCACATCTTTTAGATCTTTGATTGTTAGTAGCGGTATGTAAATTCTCTTTTGCAACATTTTGGAGATGATTTACACATCTTTTAGATCTTTATAATTAACTCGGTCTTCTTTTTTTCTTAAATTAGTTATCATACGCAGGTATCATAAAAATCACACAAGATAATGGATGCTCAAATAAATGGAACCAAAGACTGGGATACCAACTATTTTATTTGTTTCTTACATATTTAGGTGATTGTTATAGATAAGTATATATATATAGATATGTATTATGTTAATGCTTTTTCATATACAAGTAATTTATGTGTGTTTTCTATTGATGTAGCTCACATATGCGAATTGATTTAAGAAAATGTGCACGAGCATGTATGTAAAGCAACAT
>LBNU01012765.1:37369-82439 GCA_014162995.1 Artemisia annua | reverse complement strand
AAATTCTTTGAATTTGTCAACCAAACACGTTATGGAATGGAATTGTATTCCAATTCCACCAGAATCCTTAGGATTCCGCCGAACCAAACGGGCCCTAAATGCTTCTTTCATGAAAGTTTATTAGGAGCATTTTAAATAAGAACAAAAGTCTAAACCTTTTTGTCAAGCGAATATGCAAAATCTTAAAGCTACATTTCCAAAACAACAAGCTATAAGTGTTAAATGGAAGAGGTAAACCTCATTTCAGAATGATGATGTTTTGTTAGTTTGTATTTCATTTCCCTCTTACATTTCATGTCATTAAAAAAAAAAAAAAAAAAAAAAAAAAAAAAAAAAAAAAAAAAAAAAAAAAAAAGACAACACTATAACTCCGTATAATCATTATATATTAAAATCATATCCAATAATTTCTGGATAACAGAAATCAATAGATGAATGAAAGACATCATAGAACTGAGTTTCCGGAGTTACACCTGACCCCCCCCAGAGAATGCAAGCTAAACACACAATAGCCCAAGAAGGAAAAGAAACTGTAAAATCAGAAAATAGAAAAAGATGTTGCTTCAACACCTCAAATAAATAACAATTGAAAGAAACTGTTTATTTTACTAAAGACTTGATATATATTATTAGAATAAAATAAATTTTTTAATCTAATTTGTAATTACTACATGCTAATCACAATTGGTGTGATCTTTTTGGATGCGTTTAATGGTTCATTTAGCGTTTTAGATTTACACTAGTCTTAGTTAATCTTCGTGTTTTTTTTGTTTTTCTACTTCATATCGGATGACTAGAAATTCCAATGTTGCTTCGTTTCAACATCGTCTAATCTCAATGTTGTTTCAGCTAAGATCATTTAGGCTATTTCTTTATTAGTGTTATATTAGCTGTTTTATAACTACTAGAAAAATTCAACGTACGGGCGCTACAGTTAATTAACTATATCAAGTTACCAAAAACAAAACAAATATTAAATCATCATCTATAATCAACAATCATGGAATTTGTTTTGAAATTTTATACAACAATCATTTGCTATTCTTAATACACAGATTAAACCATTCCGTTCTAAATTAAGTGTTTACGTTTTTCTCGTTTTAGCTTATCTCCAAATAAGCAAATTAAGTATCCCCGTTCAAATTTTAACAAAAATCAAAATGTTTTCAAATATCTAGATGCTTTTTAATTAGTGCATAGTGTGAGATGATGGTTCCACTTGTATTAAACGGCAAGAGGGAGTATAAAATAGTAACATTGTGCTTGAATATTACGTATGAAACCTGAACATGTGCAAAGTTCTTCAAAAAGCCAACATTTAAATGTCATATTTTATACGAGTTGAGTATTAAGCTAGGCAGAATGCATGGAGTAAAACGTATTAACATACTTCAAATTTTTAATTAATTTTCCTAATAAAAACACTGAATTTAACAAAGACTCCTTAAAAGAGAAAAAAAAACCTACGAAACTTGAATATCCTATATAGGTTCCAGCTCATCCTCAGTTACCGCATATATTTAACTACATGGCTATGTTAGTTTTACAAAGAGATTTGTCGATAAGCTTCTAGTGAAAAGGTTAGTAATTACTTATGTACTCCCTCCGTTCCATATTAAATGTCCACTTTTGATTTTTATAGTCTTTTTTCTTCAACTTTGACCTTAAATATGTTTGTTTGTATTATATAATACTTGATGAAAATTATATTTAATGAAAATACATTTAAAATTCAATATAATACACATAAAGATATTTAAAGTCAAAGTTTATAAAAAATGACTTTGAAAAGTCAAACTGGATTTAATATGGGACGGAGGGAGTATATATTTATAAAGAACTCCAGTTAGACTGTGACAGTGGTATCAAATTTAGGGAAGCTAGATGAAGAACCACCCAATGCGTAAAAGCGTGGGTTGGCTTAAATTTGTGTAGAAAATAATTGGAGTATTATAACACTTACTGGGGGAGAGAGAGAGACAAAGAAGCTCGTCGGTTTACAAACCGATGAGTGTTGGTTTTTGACACCAATGGCACTATCTCGTCGGTGGTGCATCATGGGTAAGAGTGGGGCCATTTGACTATTTGAATCTAATAAAAAAAATTGTTTTAAATTGTAACTTTTTAATGAATGTAATTTTTTAATTATGATGATAACTGAAAAAAAAAAAAAAAAAAAAGTGACATAGAAAGAGACACAACACCATTGACAGAGGTGCGTGAGTTTAGGAAGTGTTGATGTGGCGCCAAGGTGGCACAACTGACGCAAAAAGAGACGTGTCACTGTTAGGAATGGTCTAAAAAAACCATTATCAAAGCATGTAGTATCTGCAAATTAGTCTGGTGGACCTCTTCGGGACCCAAAAAATGTCTCTCTCGCAGATAATAACGAATTAACGATGATACATTGGTTGATTAAGAGGACCCACTAACGATATGATTGTATCAATATATGAAGTAATATATGAAGTGCTTTGATCTCGCACACATTAAGATGCAACTCGTGTATTATAACCTAATATGTGACATGAACCTCCTAATAGTATCATAACTTATAGCTTAGTATTAGCACGGTTGTTCAAACAACTAAGTGAATTTTTGGAGTAATTTCATAAAATATTGGTTACAAATCAGATGCAGTCATGATATTTTCCTCCACCTACTTGCTAGAGCGTCTTTAATAATATCTAACTCATTTTAAAACGGGTAAGTTATTATTTGCGTATGTTAAGTATTGGAGGGTTGAGGCGGCTATCGGATTTCATTTCACTCGGTTGGTAAGGACCCCGAAATGTGACCGGAGTTACTATTTAAATTGACTCGTTTGTGAAAATTAGCCTTCTACTTATATGGATGGTCCTAGGGTTTTGCACCCTGCCTGGGAGTCCAACCAGGTTTCCAGGATGGTCCACGTGGTGGACAACCAATGGTGGAGACAAGGGAAGACATGTGGCATGCCTCCTTTTGACCTCACTATATGCGTGGAAAGACCCGCGCATGATTGCAACTCTACCTCATAGCAAATGAGGTAGCGACATGTGTCTATCGGTTGCAACGATCCATGGAAAGGTTCCCAGGCGTAATAAGGCGTAGGATCTTTGCCTTGGAATCCATTTCCCAGGCGTAATAAGGCGGGTTGTAGCGTTATTGTGCTTAGTTCGAGTGTGTTAGCCTTAGCTTATTGTGCTGAAGACCATATATGCTATCAAGTCCCATAGTCCATTAGTGTATTTGATTGTTTCAGCAAAATGCAATGATGGACTCTTTTATGACTCATGATGCTTTTCTGAGTTATGATTTGTTTGCATCTATAGCCTATTTGTCTTGGTTCTCGGCTTCCAGGCTCTGATTTATCCTGGGGAATAGCCTGTTAGCTTTGTGCAGGCCCTTTCCATAGAGGTGACATTCAAGCATCAGATGTATTTAATGTGAGATTTTTATTATGAGGTTGTGTTGTAGCCATACATATACTCTCTCATCCTTTTGGGTTTTTGAGGTAATGATTTCGTATCGTGAGGTGTTTATTTTACCTTGTAACTATGCGCTGGTCTTTTCAACCGCCTTCGCGTTTTTCCAGTCATCGTGGATTTAATGGTTACGCATTTCTGCAATCATTGGGAAACTTGTGTATTCCTATGAAATAAAACCAAGGGTACTCCTTGCTTTCCAATTTTTCTTTCCTCTTCCACTTTGAATTTTTTTTGTTGATCTTAAAGAGATGAATTCTGACAGTCTTTTCTTTGATGTTGAATCTTGTCTGTATTTTGAAGGAATCTTTTCAGACTTCGTAGGTTGGTTTTTGATGTTTTCTTGTTTTTCTTGTTGTATCTTGTTTTGATTTCTACGATTTATTGTATCATCATTACTTGACTAATGAAGCTTTTTCTTTCTGCATTGGGATTGATATGTTGTTTAATTTGTGTGTTCTCTTGTCTTTTTGCCGCATCAGGTGTCAACTAATATAAGTTTTCTTCTTTTGGCATTGTAACCTCTGATAATGCTTCTATTGTATGGAATCCTGGTGAGGGTTCATCAGGTGGAAATACTTTCCACTGTGTTGGTTCTGTCAGTCCTGGGTTAATTAGGGCATCTACTTGTCTTGGGAATCTAGGTGTTTTAGCCCTGAAACTCAATTTTCAGGGGGAGAGCATGCTCAATCATTTTCCCATGTTCTTGACAATATCCATGAGAGTTATGAAGATTTAATGCCTTTTGCTGATAGAAAGAGAAAATTGGGTTCTTCCTCTGCTGGTGCTTCCAAGACTGGTAAAGCCTCTGGTTTTAGCATGGATAGTGATGTTGATTCTTCTAATATTGAGTTTTATTGTACCCTTTTAAAAGTTGTATATCCTACTATCATTCTTTCAAATGATGATGATAGTAGGCCAGCAGGGGTATTCCTCACCAGTCTGGTAGGATAAAGAGGAGCGCAAGACTATATAGTAACGATAAAGCATCTTCTGGGGGTAAGATTTCCTTGCTTCTTTCACCTATTTTCTTTTGTCTTTCATGGATTTTTGATCTGTTTTCTTTTTGATGATAGGTGGTGCTAAACCGGGGATGCCTGTCAAGGATCCTTCCTTTGTTTTTGAGACTGGTCTTCGTTTTGATGATCTGTTAGAGGCTCCTGCTTCTTAAAGAGTATTTTTGACTGCCATTGTCTCTCCAGCTAGGAGATTGGAGTCTGGCAGATCGTTTACATCTGTTTTCTAGTCTATGGATCAATCCATTATTGATCCTTTGTTTGGTTACCAATCTTTGGTAAAGCATGTAGAAGCGGCTAGTTCTTCTTCAACTCAAGCCAGTTTATCTCAGGCTAGGCTTCGGAGTCTTGAATCTCTGTTATTGGAGTTGAGGCAAAGATTTGAGATTGATGGGTTGGATTTTGATCTCGAAAAGTTGATTTTATTGTCTCAAAAATCATTTTTTTTAACGGCATCTCAGAAATCGGCTTTAGAGCACAATTTTGGTGATTCTGTCTTGGATGGGAATCAATATTTGCGAGATGCTTAACAGTAGCAACAGCAGTTGCAGGATCGTAAGTTTGAGAAGGAGCATCCACAACTCATCCTTTGAAGAGAAAGCCAAAGTTAATAGGCTAGAATCTGAATAATCTCAATCACGTATTGCCCTTAAGGGATCTGATGCTTATGTGGCAACTTTATTGGAAGAGAAGAAGGCTTTGATTAAGCGTATTCCAAAAATTTTGCACCGTTTGGTTTGTTGTTATGAGTTTCTGCAAGGTTTTTTATTCTCAAATTTATGCTAGTGACTTGGGGATCATTAAGTTTTTTGAGGCTATAAAGCTTAAATATCCTGAGCTTCCTATTTCAAAGGATGAGCTGCGGATGCCGAGTCATGTTTGTGTGATGTTGGCAAAGATTTCTTCAGGACTAAGTGGTCCTATTTAAAGCAGCTTGTTGGTTTGGCTGATAATCCCTTAATGAGTTTAAGTAATTTGGAGGCAATATACCCTCCTCATTGATGACATCAAATAAGTACAGGTTATTGTCATTATTTATCTTATTTATTTGACTTGTTTAACTACATTATCTATGAGAATCGATACTTAATTGTTTACTTTAGTAATTCTCAGGTAAAAACAAGCAATTGGTGAAACTTGGCGACTTTGGACGAATTATGGAGCAAAACAAGCAAGATGTCAAAAGTCTACTGAAATCCAGAAGATGCGCCGTATCTCTATCAACAGATACGCCGCAATATCATACTTAGATAAATTCGAAGACCATTGCCTGACATTGAAGAATGCGCCGCATGGAATTCTACCATGCGCCGCTTATGAAACTTTGGTCAATGAAAAAGATTAAGCTTGTTCTACTCCAGATACACCGCATTATACTTCTGACATACGGCATATCACTATCAAGACTTCACCAGAAACAATCCAAGACATTGAAGGACATGCGCCGCATAAAAGATCAAGATACGCCGCATCTGAAGACGGTGTACGAATATTCCAGAATATATTAATCTTGGACCCCACGCGAAGTTAAGTACATGCGCCGCATCTACCTATGTGATGCGCCGCATCGTACCCTATGACAGAAACTATAAATACCCCAAGAAATATACGAATTTTGTGTGCAACAAAACCCTAAGGAGACGAATTCAGTCGAACAAGCATCACAAGACACACCCCAAACGAAGATATTAGAGCTGTAAGAAGGTCCTGCATGTATTTAATTCATTAAATAGTTTTGTTTTATTGTAATAGTACGCTTTAATTCATCAAGATTGATGGGCTTGTGGCCACCATACTGCTCCTCTTACAATTGCTTTCCCATCAATTAACGTTTATATGATGATGTTTTTGGTGACTTATATTAGTGCATTGATAACCTCTGTGTCTAGCTGAGCCTGCGGGCTGCCATACCTATTCCTCGCCTATTTAGCTGATGTCTTTGGATAAATAGGATAGATATAAGTGATCATTAAGGGTTTACTCGCCGATATAATGAGATCCAACGAGACAGATTCGATTACGATACGCTTCATATAAAACTAGCAATAAAACAAGTGACAAGCTGCTTAATTATCAGGACAGACCTTCTTCTGCTTCTATTTATCTATCTGTGTACGTGTTGCTATTCGCTGATTCGTGTCATTAGTTTATTTACTGTTTAATAAAACCAAATTGTGCCAGTCTCTCAGGCTGAAACCCCTTTTCGTTAAATTTGACTGTAAAACTAACTTAGGATATTAAAATACTGATTAGGTAAACTAGATAATATGTTCCACTCTTAGTAATCGATACTCTACTTACCATTATATTCATACTGACCGGGTACACTGCTCGTTAAGTGTGTGTGTTATTGATAAGTCGGCTAAATATAAGTTTAAAATTTGAGTAGGCATTAATACTGCAAAACCGCAACGACACATCACGCGCATCACTCATGCATAATCGTCTTCTGGCCGTGCCAAGCCTTGAATAGATGTAGACNAGTGTGTGTGTTATTGATAAGTCGGCTAAATATAAATTTAAAATTTGAGTAGGCATTAATACTGCAAAACCGCAATGACACATCACGCGCATCACTCATGCAGAATCGTCTTCTGGCCGTGCCAAGCCTTGAATAGATGTAGACTGATACTTTTGTGTTTACCTAGTTGTTTAGGATTTTTTGTATGTTCAATGCTTCAACCTTGGGGAATTGTTACTTTGGTTCTTCATCTTTTTGTATGACTCTGTTCCTTCCTTCTATATGAAATTCCAAATTTGTATATTTTGCCTGTTATGTATCAGGACTTTGCATTGAACCCCTTGTCTAATTTTTGATTATTTGCTTGTCTTTTCCTGAAGATGACACATACTATTAGCTGTGTGATATTAGCCCTGAGGCTTTGCCGTACTTTTTTTGCATGTTGTAATTTTTTAGGCCAGGCTGATGCATGATATTTTGTTATCTTGTAGGGACATTTCATTTGATGCTTGTTATGTTGTTAGGGATTTTTGTTTTAGTCATTTGCTTTGACTTTTGTTGCCTTGATTGCCGTTTTTGTTTGATTGTGTGACAACTGGTAATTTTCGGGATTATTTTATTTATATATTTATAATCACGTCGAGTTTTGAACCAAATATTAGAGAAATTATGCACCTTTACTTATATTTGAGTTACTTTTTTGGAAGTAATAATCATGTTTTGGTTTCATGAGTTTGAGATATATCGAGTTTCCTCTAGGCCTAGAACTTAGTACGTCGCGGCTTGCACAATAAGTAGTTTAAAATGCGATATTAATTCATTTTAACATCTCGGGACAAAGATATACATATTTATAGTTGATTTTATTGGAAAAATAGTTTTAAAGCTAATGGCATAAGTTAAAAACGCTCGAGAAAATTTTACGGTACTTAAAATTAGCCTCCTTAACGTTTTACTAAAATAATAGAGAATTAACCCTTTCTACCCTCCACCATAATTACAGATTTGGTCCTTGTGGTTTCCTAGGGCTTACACTAATGGCCCAAGAGGAGTTATATAAACCCCATTATAACAATTGTAGAGTTTTCTTCTCCATTTGAGCTCCTAGCCGCCAGCCACATTCCGACCACCACCGACACTCCTAACGCCACACCGCCACCACTCACACTCATCTCTTGACCCCATTTGCTTGTTTAGCTACCACACGCGCAACCATCACCTCCACTACCACGTGCGCGCCATAAACTTCATTTCCCGACCAAGATCCATGTAGATTCGAGCGTTTGAGGTGAGACACACCGTTTCACTCCCGTATATGACTTGGTTTGAGTCGACTCGTGTTTAACGAGTCATTTTTTTTAATGTTTTGGCTAGATTCGAGTATAAAACACAAGGGTTGAACATATTAATAACTAAAACTTTGGATTGATTATATTTTTTAGAGAGGAACGATTCCCTCGTCTGAGAATCTTGCGCGTCGAGTTGTTGTCGAGTGTGGTAACTCGTTTTTTTAGCTTATGGTTATTGTGGATTGATTATATTTTTTTTTTGTTTTTTATTGTTTATGGTCGAATTTAGATTTAGAGTATAGATTAAAGATTGGTTTTGAGGTTTGTGGTTATGTTGGATTGAGGCCGAGAGACTCACGGGTCCGTTTGGAATTGTGGTCGAGACCTCTCGGGTCCGTTTGGTTTGCTGAGTTTGTCACGGCTCAAAGCCGAGACCATGATAGGTCTCAGCATAGTGATGTTGATGATATTGTTGTTGTTGTTGTTGAGACTTGAGGATTGGATTGGATTGAGATTATTAGATAACGAGCCGCGGGATTTGGCCGTTAAACTTTATTAATATTATTGGACATGGGAAACTTTTATTGTGAGCTTATAATTATAAATGTGATGATTTGAACCAAGTCGAGTACCACGGCGACTTTGTAGTCTCGGCATGGTTTCGACAAGCCAAAAATGGATATTAGATATATATGAGACTTGTGATTAATGTTGTTGACTATTTGACCCGAGTATGATATAAACTCGGAATTGTGACTCAAAATATGAGATGACTTGTTATATATTTAATTCGGAAATTTAAACGACAAAAGTGGGAGACAGGAAATGATATTAATAAATAATGACATATAAATATTAACTAACAATTAATGTATTACTTAATATTTTGTGGTTAAAAGAAAAGTGTTGAATAGCGAATATTATGTTATTTAATATTTTTTTGGAATAAAAGGGAAATGGTTAACGAAACAAAAATAGAATATATACGAGTTATTTAATGATTCGAGGTCACGTAAATCGAGAAATACTATTTATGGAAATATTANGTTTTGAGGTTTGTGGTTATGTTGGATTGAGGCCGAGAGACCCACGGGTCCGTTTGGAATTGTGGTCGAGACCTCTCGGGCCCGTTTGGTTTGCTGAGTTTGTCACGGCTCAAAGCCGAGACCATGATAGGTCTCAGCATAGTGATGTTGATGATATTGTTGTTGTTGTTGAGACTTGAGGATTGGATTGGATTGAGATTATTAGATAACGAGCCGCAGGATTTGGCCGTTAAACTTTATTAATATTATTGGACATGGGAAACTTTTATTGTGAGCTTATAATTATAAATGTGATGATTTGAACCAAGTCGAGTACCACGGCGACTTTGTAGTCTCGGCATGGTTTCGACAAGCCAAAAATGGATATTAGATATATATGAGACTTGTGATTAATGTTGTTGACTATTTGACCCGAGTATGATATAAACTCGGAATTGTGACTCAAAATATGAGATGACTTGTTATATATTTAATTCGGAAATTTAAACGACAAAAGTGGGAGACAGGAAATGATATTAATAAATAATGACATATAAATATTAATTAACAATTAATGTATTACTTAATATTTTGTGGTTAAAAGAAAAGTGTTGAATAGCGAATATTATGTTATTTAATATTTTTTGGAATAAAAGGGAAATGGTTAACGAAACAAAAATAGAATATATACGAGTTATTTAATGTTTCGAGGTCACGTAAATCGAGAAATACTATTTATGGAAATTTTAATAATTATATAGAATTAATGTCGAGTTACAAATTGGTTGGCGCATTCACTGAATCAAAAATCTTGTATTTTGAAACGTAACGAAAATACGGCGCATTGGCTTCTGCTTATGCGGCGCATTTAAATTTTTATAAATATAATAGATTTTTGACATTTAATAAGATACGACGCATTCTAATTCTAAAAGCGGCATATCAGTTTTCTGAATAAAAGTCTGATTTTAATTTTAACCTAATAAGATACGGCGTATCCTTTTTCCAGGATACGGTGCATCACCTGCAGATATCAGCAACTTTTATTCTTAGCATTCCGTTTTCATTGTTAATTTTTTGATATTTTGCTTTCTTGAACATACCCTAATGATGCTTTTGCGATTATTTCAGGTAGTGCATGACCAGAAGTTCAACAAAGAACTTAATTACTCCTTACGAAGAACCTAAACAAGCTTTTCATTCGCTTAAAAAGCTTTTCAACACAACAAGCTTTGACCTTTCAAGTTCATTTGAACTTGATTATTTTTATGAACAAGAAGAGGAGGTAGTAGAAACAGAATCAATGACGGAAGCAACAACCATGGAAGAATACATGAACAAAACCCGATCAGACTACAGTTCAGGGATTGCTAGACCAAAGTTTGACGACAAGTCAAAGTTTGAGTTGAAGGGTCAGTTTCTCAAGGAATTAAGAGAAAATGCTTTCAAAGGGACAGAAAATGAAGATGCTAATGAACATGTAGAAAAAGTCCTCGAGATTGTAGATTTGTTTACTACAGAAGGAGTTACTGATGACCAACTTATGCTTCGAACCTTCCTAATTTAGCTTAAAGAAGCTGATAATAAATGGCTAAGAAATGAACCAGCAGGTTGTAGAAACTAGAAGGGGGGTTGAATAGTTTCACCGTTATTAATTTTGTTTTAGAAAATTTACTTTCCAAGTTGTGTTTATGAAAATTGTCCGATTCGATATTTATGTGAACTCAAAACAACAACAAATACAATCAATAACAAGTAACTAAGTAAAAGTAAAGCAAGGAAAGATCAAACCGTGACACGCGGATTTATAGTGGTTCGGCCACGAAGCTCACTCCTTCGTCCCTACTCCACTCCTCGAGTCTCACACTCGAGAGTTTCACAAACACTATATCAACACGCTCCCTTATGGCGGAACAAACCTTACACAAGCTTACACTAAGTTTAACGACACTAAGTGGAATGTCGAGTCCTAATCCTAGCTAGAACCAATCTAACAAAGCCCACATGGCTTCACACCTCGTGCCAACACGATGGCACGATATAACACAACACACAATATAAGACTTGCACTCAAGTCCTATTACATACAAGAAATAATGAATGAAAGTAATGATGAATCGGCAACAATGAGTATGACTCTTCTTTAACACTTCGTCTCTTGACTACAACGAATGTTCTTCTCTTGCACTATGGAAGGATGATGAGTGTGATCACTTGTAAACAACTAAGAACCCGATAATGTGATCAAAGACTAAGTTTTAGAAAGGATTTTGCAATACAGAAAGTTTCAGTGCATAAGAGGTAGATTTTTCTGAAAAACAACAGTTCTGTATTTATAGACGACAGGAAAGAGACCACGGTCCCGTAAATACCAGACGGTCCCATATCGATAAGGGACCGTCGACCCATTTAAGGGACCGTCCCGACATACGCTCCCATTTTTGTCCTGACGTGGTGAAAATTTATCTGGTGAAAAATTTCTGTCGATTTTGAGCGGGAAATATGGCTATTATGAATTTGAAATTTGAAAACATTTTCTTAATAAAACATTTCTTTAAATTATACAAAAATACTTTTGTAAAAATGTTTTGTGACATAAAAATGTAAAGTTTAGGTGAAAAATAAGTCCTTTGATCACATACACAAGTTGGTAGATGTTTATACATACCTTAAGTGATGTTGAAGACAAAAACGAGTTTTCTCGATCAAAAACTTATTAAACGTAGTTTTACGTAACGTGTGTTTGTATTTTGTGATTATCAAAACTAGAAGAGACCGAATAATGCAAATGACGTTTTTGACATTATTTGTATTAACAAGGTTCAATCAACAACTTTATGCACGAGCCCGATGAAACTCTCTATCAGGCTTGGGAGCATTTCAAAGACTTATTGGTGAAATGTCCTCAACACTATCTAACCACAATGCAGGAGGTAATACTATTCTATCAAGGATTGGACGTGCCTACTAGACAAATCTAGGATGCCAAGGGTGCTATACCACAGATGAGTGCAGTAAACGCTAGGAAAGCTATCCAAGAAGCTGCTGATCATTCTCAAAAATGGCACTATGGGACCTCTACTAGATCTAAGAGCATCACTAATTTTGACGGGTTTGCTGCTATACAAGCTCAATTGGAAAAAATTAGTAGAGATATAAAGAAGAGAGATGAACAAGCATATGCTGCCTAAGTTGGATGTGAAAAATGCGAAGGACCGCACTACACCAAGGATTGCCCTACAAAGAATGAAAGTGAAACTTTTGAAGAAGAATTCTATACACAATTTGGTCAACCATTCCAACCTTCAGGAAAATTTAGGGAAGTTGTTCCAGGATAAAGCAAATTATGGCTGATGCTGCTAAAAGACATGAAGAGAACACTACTATGATCAAAAAAATCCGAGCTTCAACAGATACTATCATAAGAAATCAAGGTGCTTCGATCAAAGCATTAGAGCAACAAATCGGTCAGATGGGCAAGGTTCTTAAAGAAAGGGGAATTGGAGGTCTACCTAGCTCAACTGAAACTAATCCAAGAGATCATGTCAAAGACATCACCACTACCGAAGAAGTCATGCCTAACTTACCTTTTCCTGAAAAATTGAAGAATGGTAATGTTTTAAAACCCCAATATTTCTTTAGCTCTTCAATCAGTGTTAGGAGACTACTCAAGGAAAAATCAAGGATTGAAGAGGAGATCAAGGCTGCAATGAAAGAAGAGAGCTCTGCAACTGATCTACACGCCTTGCCTCATAAAAAAAAGACCCAGGAAGTTTTACTTTACCTTGTTCAATTAATAACATGTCTTTCAATAATGCATTAGCTGACTTAGGAGCTAGCGTTAGTGTCATGCCCTTTAAGACATTCACTACCCTAGGCTTAGGAAAATTAACACCAACTAAGCTGCTTATTGAATTGGCTGATAAAACGGTCAAACGACCTGAGGGGATTGCTGAAAACATACTAGTTAGGATCGAGAAATTTGTGTTCCCCGTAGACTTTATAATACTAGATATGCCTGAGGATATTAAGATTCCTTTAATCCTTGGACGACCTTCCTTGTATACTGCTCATGCTAAAATTGATGTGTTTAAAAGAAAAATATCATTAAGAGTGGGGGATGACAAATTAGTCTATAAATGTGAAAATCCGACTAAAAGCATAATTAGGAACGTGTATATGCTACGATTACGCGAAAGAATGGACCTCGACCTAGAAGCTAGGCTTATGGGTGAAACTTTGATACAAAAATTATTGTCTAACCCCAACAATGAAGAATCCAAAGAATTTATTGATCTTAAGGTACCTATTGTATTGGGAAACAATAATTTAATTGATTCAGATGATGAGTGGTACGATTGTATTATTATCAACAAACGTAGAAAAACTAGTAATACTAATAAACATGAAGAGGTGTTTGTTGAGTTGCCACCACATCTTGCTTATTTATGTCTACATAATAACAATTATGTCTACATAATAACAATAATTTCCCATCTATTGTTTTATCATTGCTACCCGAATGGGATAAAGTTTTGTTTGAGCAGAACTTGAAAAGAAATGGCGTAAAGATCGAAGATGGGCAAGATAAGTTAAATGTGAAAATTTTGAGAATGAGAGAGCGCGACGCCCGCGACTCTTTCAATGATAGGTAATAGGAGCTGAACGTAAGTCTAACTTGAAGACTCTGGAATAAAGACAAGTGCTGACCGGGATACAACCTAGATTTTTATCTTATTTTTCTGTTTGTGTCGAGTCTGTCAGACCTGCAGAAGATGCGGCGCATCCCCATCATAGGATGCGGCGTATCAACTGCACAGGTCATATCCATTTTAATTTTCTGCATTTTTTATTTTGAACATTCTGTCAGTTCATTTAATACGGCGCATCCCTGTTTAAGGATGCGACGCATTGATTTTCTGATTCGTATTAATTCCAGGCTCGATACGGCACATCCTCTTCCATAGGATGCAGCATATCGACTGACCTGATGATTTGTAGTTTTTTTTATTTTATTTTTAGGTTTATTTTTATTAACTACTAATAAATTATGCAAGTTTGAACCTTCTTAACTTAGGTGTGTTAAAGTTTTGGTAATATAATAGATTCCTGTACTTTCTGTGAAAACATCATTCATTGAGCCATAACGTCTGTCATCCACAAGAAAGTAGATTTTCCTCATAAACACATAATGGAGGATCATACCGAGCAAATCTCAGGGGAGTTTCTACGTTCTAATTCTTTTGTTTTCCAGTTTTTAACTTTCAAAACAAACAACGAGGACGTTGTTTAACTTAAGTGGGGGGGGGGATGGAGAATTAGAACACTTACTTGTCCCAAACTTTTCAAAATATGCTTAAAATGCGCTTAATTTATCAAAAAAATTTTAAAAAATTTAACATGTTTTTATTTAAGTTTAAATTACATAGCCGCACACATAACCTTATTTTTACAAAAATTAAAAACTTTAGTGTGCAGGTGACTTGTAAACTTTAGAACTTGGCTTGTATACTATTCGAGACCACCATAATGAGTATTATTGATATAATTGGAGTGACTTGTCTAACTTGGTAAATTTCTAGGATTACACTTAAAAGGCCTATACATGTTATGTGATATTAACTAACTACACTGGTTAGTTAACCCCCGTATAAACCCTTTTGTTTACTCTCACTCTTAGAGTAAGATACTCCTAGAAAAACCCTCAGAGCCATTCCTTTCGTTTCTTACACCTTTGTTAAAATGTTTCGTTACACACTTACACCTTAGCCTACCCTACAGATTAAAGTCCGTGGTTAGTTACTTTAGGCAAAGTGTATTTCCTTACATTAACTGTGTTCGCGTGCGTAATTCATTATCTTTGGTTAGGTCCAGAAATTGCACAATGCAATTCGATTGAAAGTACGTATTGTATAATTTTTCGTTTATTTTTCGTGTGTTTACTACTTTCACTATTATAGTTATTTCTGAAAGTTATGAAAAGTATGAAAAAATTATCCGGAAAAATTGTGATAGAAAAGTTATGAAATTTTACACATCTATATGTTAGTATTAAAAAAAATGAAAAAATAGAAAAGAAAAAGAAAGAAGAAGAAGTTTGAAGTTTGCTTTAACCAACTTATGTAAAGTTTTGTATTAAGTTGAAGATATCTCCACTATTTGTTGTTGTATTATATTTATGCATTGAATGGGAGTTGCCCGTTATGGGAACGCCAACTAAGGTTTATTCTTTATTTAAGATTTTATTGAGTATAATTCATGTCTACCTAAAGCGTGAGTCACAAGAGTCAAAAGCGTGAGTTATTCAATGATATGAGTCTTATTCATGGGATGGTTGGGAAAGTAATTAACCACACTTAGAATTTTAATCTATTTGTTTGTTTATTTTTATTTTACACTAATTTATATCCTAAATGTTATCCTTACCCAACCGTATTGTTATATTCGTTGTTAGCTTTCGAGCATCCGGAAATGATGATGGCTTAGTAAAAATATTAAATGTATGAATAAGGTAGTGACCAACCGAGTATTAGATTAATTGACTAACGCGCTAGCGATCTAGTGTATGACTTGGTGACCATCCATTATGCAAATAACGCGCCAGCGATCCAAGAAGTGCACTAGTGACCATCCGTTAGTTGAAGCGTCGAAGACTCGCGCCAGCGATCTACAAAGTTTATGCAGGAAATGTTTGAACGAAGCTAGGTTCAACCCTTAAGCCTCAAAACCCTACTTACCACTTTAGAATTGTTACTCCTTGGCTGTAGTGGGGGAGATGCGTATACTTGCCAAGCTTATGATAGAAATTTCGTCACGACTAAGCAACTAAACGATTTAGAATTGTTTTGATATTGAAAATTTATTTTGTTTCTACTTCGTTAAGTGTTTGGTTGTTTGATTATGATAAAAAGAATACGTGCTTAATGATACAAATAAATCCTAATACCTTTTTGGATACATTTTCATAATTTTAATCTAGAGTTTACTTGGGGACAAGTAAAGTTCAAGTGGGGGGATATTTGATAACATCAAATAAGTACATGTTATTGTCATCATTTATCCTATTTATTTGACTTGTTTTATTACATTATCTATGAGAATCGATACTTAATTGTTTACTTTAGTAATTCTCAGGTAAAAACAAGCAATTGGTGAAACTTGGCGATTTTGGACGAATTATGGAGCAAAACAAGCAAGATGTCAAACGTCTACTGAAATCCAGAAGATGCGCCGTATCTCTGTCAACAGATACGCCCAATATCATACATAGATGAATTCGAAGACCATTGCCTGACTTTAAAAAATGCGCCGCATGGAATTCTACCATGCGCCGCTTATGAAACTTTGGTCAACGAAGAAGATCAAGCTTGTTCTACTCCAGATACGCCGCATTATACTTCTGACATACGGCATATCACTATCAAGACTTCACCAGATACAATCCAAGACACTGAAGGACATGCGCCGCATAAAAGATCAAGATACGCCGCATCTAATAACGGTGTACGAATATTCCAGAATATATTAATCTTGGACCCCACGCGAAGTTAAGTACATGCGCCGCATCTACCTATGTGATGCGCCTCATCGTACCCTATGACAGAAACTATAAATACCCTAAGACATATACGAATTTTGTGTGCAACAAAACCCTAAGGAGACGAATTCAGTCAAACAAGCATCACAAGACACACCCCAAACGAAGATATTAGAGCTGTAAGAAGGTCCTGCATGTATTTAATTCATTAAGTAGTTTTGTTTTATTGTAATAGTACGCTTTAATTCATCAGGATTGATGGGCTTGTGGCCACCATATTGCTCCCCTTAAAATTGCTATCCATCAATTAAAGTTTATATGATGATGTTTTTGGTGACTTATATTAGTGCATTGATAACCTCTGTGTCTAGCTGAGCCTGCGGGTTGCCATACCTGTTCCTCGCCTATTTAACTGATGTCTTTGGATAAATAGGATAGACATCCAACAAGACAGATTAGATTACGATACGCTTCATATAAACCTAGCAATAAAACAAATGACAAGCTGCTTAACTATCAGGACAGGCCTTCTTCTGTTTCTATTTATCAATCTGTGTACATGTTGTTATTCGCTGATTCGTGCTCATTAGTTTATTTACTGTTTAATAAAACCAAACTGTGCCAGTCTCTCAGGCTGAAACACCATTTCGTTAGATTAGACTATAAAACTAACTTAGGATATTAAAATACTGATTAGGTAAACTAGATAATACGTTCCACTCTTAGTGATCGACACTCTACTTACCATTATATTCATACTGACCGGGTACACTGCTCGTTAAGTGTGTGTGTTATTGATAAGTCGGCTAAATATAAATTTAAAACTTGAGTAGGCATTAATACTGCTAAACCGCAATGACACATCACTCGTATCACTCATGCAGAATCGTCTTCTGGCTGTGCCAAGCCTTGAATAGCTGTAGACTGATACTTTTGTGTTTACCTAGTTGTTTAGGATTTTTTGTATGTTCGATGCTTCAACCTTGGGGAATTGTTACTTTGGTTCTTCGTCTTTTTGTATGACTCTGTTCCTTCCCTCTATATGAAATCCCAAATTTGTATATTTTTCCTGTTACGTATCAGGACTTTGCATTGAACCCCTTGTCTGATTTTTGATTATTTGCTTGTCTTTTCCTGAAGATGACACATATTATTAGCTGTGTGATATTAGCCCTGAGGCTTTGCCGTACTTTTTTTGCAAGTTGTAATTTTTTAGGCCAGGCTGATGCATGATATTTTGTTATCTTGTAGGGATGTTTCATTTGATGCTTGTTATGTTGTTAGGGATTTTTGTTTTAGTCATTTGCTTTGACTTTTGTTGCCTTGATTGCCGTTTTTGTTTGATTGTGTAACAACTGGTAATTTTCGGGATTATTTTATCTATATATTTATAATCGCGTCGAGTTTTGAACCAAATATTCGAGAAATTATGCACCTTTACTTATATTTGAGTTACTTTTTTAGAAGTAATAATCATGTTTTTGGTTTCATGAGTTTGGGATATATCGGGTTTCCTCTAGGCCTAGAACTTAGTACGTCGCGGCTTGCACAATAAGTAGTTTAAAATGCGATATTAATTAATTTTAACATCTTGGGACAAAAATATACATATTTATAGTCGATTTTATTAGAAAAATAGTTTGAAAGCTAATGGGATAAGCTAAAAACGCTCGAGAAAATGTTACGGTACTTAAAATTAGCCTCCTTAACGTTTTACTAAAATAATAGAAAATTAACCCTTTCTACCCTCCACCATAATTATAGATTTGGTCCTTGTGGTTTCCTAGGGCTTACACTAATGGCCCAAGAGGAGTTATATAAACCCCATTATAACAATTGTAGGGTTTTCTTCCCTATTTGAGCTCCTAGCCGTCGGCCACATTCCGACCACCACCGACGCTCCTAACGCCACACTGCCACCACCCACACTCATCTCTTGACCCTGTTTGCTTGTTTAGCTAGCACACACGCAACCATCACCTCCACTACCACGTGCGCGCCATAAACTTTATTTCCCGACCAAGATCCATGTAGATTCGAGCATTTGAGGTGAGACACACCGTTTCACTCCCGTATATGACTTTGTTTGAGTCGACTTGTGTTTAACGAGTCATTTTTTAATGTTTTGGCTAGATTCGAGTATAAAACACAAGGGTTGAACATATTAATAACTAAAACTTTGGATTAATTATATTTTATAGAGAGGAACGATTCCCTCGTCTAAGAATCTTGCGCGTCGAGTTGTTGTCGAGTGTGGTAACTCGTTTTTTAGCTTATGTTTATTGTGGATTGATTATATATTTTATTTGTTTTTTATTGTTTTTGGTTGAATTTAGATTTAGGGTATAGATTAAAGATTGGTTTGAGGTTTGTGGTTATGTTGGATTGAGGCCGAGAGACCCACGGGTCCGTTTGGAATTGTGGTCGAGACCTCTCGGGTCCGTTTGGTTTGTTGAGTTTGTCACGGCTCAAAGCCAAGACCATGATAGGTCTCAGCATAGTGATGTTGATGATATTGTTGTTGTTGTTGAGACTTGATGATTGGATTGGATTGAGATTATTAGATAACGAGCCGCAAGATTTGGCCGTTAAACATTATTAATATTATTGGACATGGGAAACTTTTATTGTAAGTTTATAATTATAAATGTGATGATTTGAACCAAGTCGAGTACCACGGCGACTTTGTAGTCTCGGCATGGTTTTGACAAGCCAAAAATGGATATTAGATATATATGAGACTTGTGATTAATGTTGTTGACTATTTGACCCGAGTATGATATAAACTCGGAATTTGACTCGAAATATGAGATGACTCGTTATATATTTAATTCGAAAATTTAAACGACAAAAGTGGGAGACAGGAAATGATATTAGTAAATAATGACATATAAATATTAACTAACAATTAATGTGTTACTTAATATTTTGAGTTTAAAAGAAAAGTGTTGAATAGCGAATATTATGTTATTTAATATTTTTCGGAATAAAAGGGGAAATGGTTAACGAAACAAAAATAGAATATATACGAGTTATTTAATGTTTCGAGGTCACGTAAACCGAGAAATACCATTTATGAAAATATTAATTTTTATATAGAATTAATGTCGAGTTACAAATTGGTTGGCATTAATATACCCGACCCACATGGTTATCGGTCTTATTGGGTTGACGAGCCCAATAATGGCTCGATAAGTATGTTGGAGGAATTTGCTAGTGTAAGACTTATCCTTATGACTTTTCAATTATTGTGAATTAGTTTTTGGATTAATAAGTGAGACGAAGGAATTGTTAGACTTATCGAGTTGACGAATTCGATAAGAATCCGACAATTCGTCCGGATACCTTATTGAACTTTGAACTTAATCACTTGACCTTGACCTTGTGTTGTGAGTCGTTTATGTTTTAGTCATTTGTTTGGGGTGAGTTCACTTGAGTCAATGTTGTGTCACCACTGCACACACGATGATACCAGATACTAGTAAATAGATTTAATAAAGAGATTTTGGAATCAAAAATGGGATATACTTGGGAATAGTTAACTTTTAGAGATTTATACACTTTTGGATTAGATGTTAAGACAATTTTATTATATTAGGTTGTGCCATGTACGCAGTGCTGTGAAGTTCTGGTTGTCGTAGTATTTTCTTCTATTGAGTTCTTTATCTTTTGACTTCTTGAGGTGAGTTCCATAGCCCCACTTTTACTTTAACAATATTTTTATTAAATTTGGGGTGAAAGAACATGAAAATTGTTTTGTTTGGACCTGTGTTGTTTTAAATGCTTGATATTGTTTTTTATGTTAGCTAGCTAAGGATAGATTCTATATGTTGCAATGTGTAGGGTTATTATATTACAGTTGTACTCGTGCAGCGTATAATAACATGCTTCAAGTGTAGAATAGTACTATAGCGTGCACCGATAGGAATTGATGTCGGCTATTGATATGAGATTGAGATGTTAGTTGATGCCTTAGTCTAGTATAGCAAACTTATGAGCATTTCGGTCACTTTTACGAATTGTTTTGAGTCTAAACCTATGAACTCACCAGCGTTAGCTGACCTTTTAGCATATTTTCTCAAGTACTGAGTATGTTTTTGTTGATGCTTATTTGGATGGGAAGCTTGGTAAGTGACGTGGTTAACGGATCAGTCAGACTCTCATAAACTATATGGGATCTATCTTTTTGTTTATTTGGGGTTACTACGTACTTTTGAGAATAAATGTAAACCTTAACTTATGACTTTAAATTTTTTATTTTATTTGAATGATGCTATTCCGTTCTTAAAATTGTGTTGTGTGCCAATCCAAGTAAAACCCTGAAACTTTGATAAGTCTTCCGCTGTACCAAAATTTTGGGGGTGTTACATTGGTATCAGAGCCAAGGATATAGAGAACTGGGTATTCATCAAAAACCTAGACTATAACTATTTTTGAAAAAGACTGAACCCGTGACCGACGCGCACCTGCCAAGCTGAAGCCTCTAGTAGTAATGTGATATATTGGTATGATGTTTTTTTTTGATTTTGCGTTTAGTATTATGCGGTATTTATTACTATGAGTATAGATTATGATTATTGATATTTTGAGATTTTGGGAGAAGTTTTGGATATAGTCATTGCGTTGTGTGATTCAATTATTTTGAACACTTATACCTACCCTTTACCGTTGTCACAGACCATGCCGTCACTTGCATTTGATGTACTTGAGGACATTCTCGTAGCTGGACCCCTTCCACTACGACCTCAGATAACTTATACTCGAGACGATCCCTATATGCAAGCGAACATCACAAATACAAAACAGTTGTGATGTTCGTTTTTGTTTAGAACCCTGGTCATTATTGTGTTAAACATGTTTATGGATGTGGCTTGTTTGCTGTGAACTTTGTGCTTGTGTGGACATCGATGATATGTCTGTCTGAGTGTGTCAAAATCTAGGCATATGATGTGTAGGTCCGCCTGGGTATAGGTTTTGTGGTGGTATTGAGTTTGCATATTTTGAGGTTTCTAAAAAGTTGACTGTGGCATATTTTCTGATGATGTGATATTATAATTGGTTGGCTGTATTGTTTGAGGTATCATTTGTTTGTTAGGTTGTTGTGAGTTTGAGTTTATAGTGAGTGTTTATGTCTTCCCTGATCTGATTACTGGATTTCGCGTGCCTACAGAAGCCATGCGCTCCTGATTTAGCTGAGTGTTGTTATTGTCGACTTCAGGTGCTATTTACATGTGCAAACGCGAATATAATAGTTGTGTGCATTGTCGATCCTTTATCATCTTTTAAATATATTAAAGTAAACAAAATAAGGATAATATCAAGATATTAAAAAAATAATAATAAAAAAAGAAAATCCTTGTTTTAACAACTAGTTATAATTTAGAATATTATCCGGCAGATTCCCCAGTAACTTGTTCCACGTATTGTTGCACACTACCACCACACATCTGCATTATTGTCCACTTGACCAGTCCCCCACCTCGCTTTGTACTTTCTAGAGTTCCTATCCACGGCCTCAGTGGCAATAGCTCATCACGAGCCACGCCACTCCTTGTTTCTCACCGCTCATCATGCGGCGTCGCACCACACTTCTACTTACGCACGTTATGAATTTTTGATTTTTGTACATATGGAATGATTTGAAAATAAATATACAGGAAATGCTCAAGAATAAATAAGGTTAGATGAAGTCTATCCATTAAAATTTGGTTCAGATCAACACCCCCACTCTCGTTACATTTCTGAGAAATGTCTTGACATCATTCATAAATTTTAAAATAAACTAACTTTTATGTTTTAACAAAGGATCAATCATCATATTTTCAGATTTTATAGAAAAGGTGAAAGGTATTACTAATAACAATATTATTGACTATTAACAAGAGATAAACCACTAAATTAAGCAATCATTTAAGTTGTATTATTTGATTATTTTCGGTTTTGGTAAACCAGGGGGAACTCTAAGCATTTCATGTAACAGATTTGGAGAATATGGAGGGACCATCTAAGAAACAAGAAAAAAGAAAAAAAATAAAATAAAAAAATAGAGAAATTTTTTAAGGATTAAAAAGTAACTGAAAGCTGGTGCTAGTTATTATGTAATAAATCGAAATAGTACAGAAAAGAATATTTTAAGTCATTCAGATCATTAATTAAATGACGAATTAAATATATACTATATCAACATATAAGCATCGCGAAGATTCCGATAAACTGTGTTTCGACCTTCATTTCTCTCACTTCTTCATACACAATGGGTCTTTGACCTTACACGGTACGACTTTGGTGAACTAATCACCCCATGCGTGATCAAGTAACCAAGTTCACGGCCCGCCGGCCCAAATCACCCCACCACACGATAAGTAAGCAATTTATAAAGCTAATATAATTAATATAATATCATATTAAGTTAATACATTAAATAAACTTGAAATTATCTTATTTGAAGTCGACAAGGTAAATTTAGGTAAAAAATATAATTAACTAAGAATGAAGAGTCCAAAAAAAGAATTTAATAATATATACAAGTAAAACAAATATTTGTATTAATAAAGAAAAAAAAGTGATTGAAGTAAAATGATGTTTGTGTAATATATGAGAGGTGAAAAAGGATGCATATTAAATACAAACACCCGGGGGATATACCCCCCCGCCAACACTCGCTCCACCCCACCGACGGCATCTACAACCATCTCCCAACCCACCATTCGGGGATTCTTCAGCAGTGCACGTCGCTTTCCAGTCTCCACCCTCAGTGATCCGCCCCTGGACACGCTGGGGGTTGCTATTTATGAAGAGCTTTCGCTGAACAAGGCCATCAAAGAACAGATCTGAAATTGAAAATTCTTTAGAAGAAAACACTACAAAAAAATACTAACCATCCTCATTCGGTCGAAGATACTCTAAGAAAATACCTATAGTGTAACAGAAAGATGTATTCGGATCATCTAGACTAGAAACATACGAGATATCAAAAAGTAACTCTACCAAACGAAGACTTGAAGTAAGTGTAGAAAAATGAAAAGTTGATATATAAAGAACAAAGCTGCTCTTGGTTTTGAGAGCGCCGGAATGAAGAAGGTACGATGTAGCTCAATACACCTTATAAAAACCGAAAATGATGAGAGAGATAATCATAATAAGTAATGCAAATTAATAAGTGAAAAACGATGAATGAATGAGAGAAATAAAGAAAAAATGAATGAAAATTTTTATTTGCTTTACAAGGATTCGTTGAATAAAAAGTGATATTCAAAAAAATAATTTTTGCTATGTGTGTCGACGAGAGTGAGAGAGAGAGCACGAGAGAGAGATTTGACTGTGAAAGAGGTATGAAACAAATAATATAAGTAGAGGGAGGTGCGGGGGGGGATTGAATGAAAAATAAACATACATTTTGATGAATACAATATTTGACGAATATTAATTTAATTTAATAATTACAGTAACAATTATATTTTCAAATTCTTTAATTTTAAAGTATTAATTTGTAAAACGTGAATTAATATGTATGTTTTGTGTTATTAAGATTCTGATCAAAAAAATATATATAAATTGAGCTTTAGTGTATCTTTAATTGTGTATAATTTATAATATATTAAGAATATACAAAGCTAACAGAATATTTGAGGCTAGTCGCAGCAGTTGAAAAAGAAGACTAAAAAAACTTACAACTGGAACAACGATAGGAATGGGACAGGAGGTACAGTCAATTGATAGATAGGGAATAGAAAGGTAAAAATGAATAATAAATAACGAGAAAAATTCCATAAAAATTGTCGTAGAGATAACTGATAAATTTTAATGATTAAATTTTATGTTTTAATATTTTTATATAATATAAACCAAAACCATACAGTGGGGGGCAATTTTCACATTTCACAAAAACAACAATAAACCAATACCTTATTTAGTAATAATATTATTAGAAAAGAAATTATTTTATTATTAGATATATTTTTATAATTTATAGCAATAAAAAAACGTAAGCGATAAATACAAAAATATAGATACAGAGCCAATTAACAATAGGATAACCGAATCTTTAAAAAATAATTATCCTTACTAATAAAAAACTATAAAAACAATCATCCGAGGAATAAACCAAACAAAATTAAATGATTGTTTGTAATAAAAAAAATAATATGATTCAAAAAATTTAAAAAAAAAACCAGAGACTGGTACACAGGACTACCTCCGTCCCAATTTATTTGTCCAGTTTTGACTTTTTGAGTCTTTCTTTGTCAACTTTGACCGTAAATATTCTTATTTGTGTTATATAATACTTGATGAAAATTATACAAATTAAAAATACACGTAAAACTCAATTTATTTATATATTTTGTATCAAATATTAAATAACACAAACATACATATTAATGTCAACGTTGACAAAGTAAGACTTTGAAAATTAAAAGTGGACAAATAAATTGGGACGGAAGGAGTAAATTAAATGAATATTCTCAAATATGGATGTCATCAAAATATTAGGTTTTCAAGTCAAGCCCACCCCCACCGGCCTCTATATATTAGGGTTTCTCATAACCTCTTTTCACATCAAATCTCTCTCTCTCTCTCTCTCTCACTCTCTCACACACAGAGCAAATGGATTTGGGGTGAATATCACAGTTGGTATTCAAAATCTTTAAACAAAGAAGAAGGGTGCAAGTAGTGGTTTGTGGGGGATGTTGGCTGGCTCGATGCATTCATCGTTTTCGATCTTATGAATTTGCAGTAGAGATTTATCTCTCTCAGCATTTTCTTTGTATAAGATGACGACATCGGACCAGGCTTCATTCCTCTCAAACCCCCGTTTCTTATATATTCAACTGTTCAGTTTTTCTAACTATCTTAAGCTTTGTTTATAGTGTACGTTTGTATTACTGCTTATTTTGGATCTAATGATCATGATACATCTTTCTTGCTAACGATAGGTTCTTAAGATCTTCACAATAGATGTTATATGTGGTTGATTTGTTCTAAAAATGGTCAATTTCAATTCTTGCTAGGGTTTCACAAGATTTCATAAATTTTAACACCTTCAATATACTATCATAATGGAACGTGACTCAACATAGCTTGAAAATCCAATGTTTTTAAGATTTTTAAGATCTTCACAATAGATGTTATATGTGGTTGATTTGAAGAGCAGCCTGTGTCAAACACTCGCATAGAGACACAAACAGCATGTGTACGTCAAGCACTTTTTGGTGTCTTTTATGAAACTTACAAAGATTTGTTGACTTTGTATATATGTATTAAATCTTTTTGTTGACTCTTATGCTTAGTTAATGTAAGCATATGTTGACTAAATTGTACGTGCACTTCAAATAAGAATAATGCAATTAATTTAATAGGTAACTTAAATACGAGTATTACTTAATGATATGAGCTTTATAAATGTCGTACGTACGTCTGTATATATTTGCATATAACTAGTCATCCACCATGATGATCGAAATCTACTTTAATCAAAGATACAAATTGAGAAACAATAAAGAGCTAGAAATTTTATAAAATTCAGACGTTATGATTTATATATGAGAATATGGAAGGGGTGCGTCATTTCAATTAAGGATCGAATACTTAAATATTCTTTCTCTGACTATTTCAGTGTTGATAATAATAACGACACCAACTTCAGTACATTTTGGAATGCTTAAAAAAGGTCTCTGATTTGTGTTTGATTTTTTTATTTTTTTTCGGTTTTCTTTGTTCTTAATGTCCTCCATTATTCTCAAATTTCAAATGTGACATTCCCTTTACCAAAACAAAAAGATCAAATAATACAACTTAAATTGTAATGCGTAAATTTAAGTGTTTATGCTGGTTAAGTATCATATATTTTTACTAGTTATAATACCGTGCACGGTGTTTTTCTAGAAAAATTTAATTATATAGTATTATCGTTTGAAAACAGAAAATCTTATGTATATTTTAAAAAGTTAGAGTATAAACATGTGCAAAACTAAGAAAAATAGTTAGCAGAAATTGTAAATATAACCGTGGCATCGACCCTGTATTTGATTCTTGAGCATGTCTCCTTATATTGTTATTGGGCCAAAGTTTCTTTGATCATATGGGTTTACACAAAAATCAAATTTATTTTAAATTTTTTGTTTATCATATGGATATATAAGAATTTACCCGTAAAAATTATGATATAAGTACAACTAATAATTATGCATGAGTTTTTCATTATGTATTAATATCAATTAATATTTTGTAAAATCTTATTGAATTAAAGATTTAACTTTGTTTAGCTGACATAGATGTTAATGTTGAGGTTGATGTTGTTGTTTAATTTTAACTATTGATATCATGTTGTACAAAATGTGCGATTTTAGTAGCACATAATGAGCGTTGACGGAGTTAAAATATATTCCGTAAAGTTTTTTAAACATATTTTTCCGGATATCCGTATATAAACTTATACTGGTTAGTTAACCCCCGTATAAACCCTTTTGTTTACTCTCACTCTTAGAGTAAGATACTCCTAGAAAAACCCTCAGAGCCATTCCTTTCGTTTCTTACACCTTTGTTAAAATGTTTCGTTACACACTTACACCTTAGCCTACCCTACAGATTAAAGTCCGTGGTTAGTTACTTTAGGCAAAGTGTATTTCCTTACATTAACTGTGTTCGTGTGCGTAATTCATTATCTTTGGTTAGGTCGAGAAATTGCACAATGCAATTGGATTGAAAGTACATATTGTATAATTTTTAGTTTATTTTTCGTGTGTTTACTACTTTCACTATTATAGTTATTTCTGAAAGTTATGAAAAGTATGAAAAAATTATCCGGAAAAATTGTGATAGAAAAGTTATGAAATTTTACACATCTATATGTTAGTATTAAAAAAAATGAAAAAATAGAAAAGAAAAAGAAAGAAGAAGAAGTTTGAAGTTTGCTTTAACCAACTTATGTAAAGTTTTGTATTAAGTTGAAGATATCTCCACTATTTGTTGTTGTATTATATTTATGCATTGAATGGGAGTTGCCCGTTATGGGAACGCCAGCTAAGGTTTATTCCTTATTTAAGATTTTATTGAGTATAATTCATGTCTACCTAAAGCGTGAGTCACAAGAGTCAAAAGCGTGAGTTATTCAATGATATGAGTCTTATTCATGGGATGGTTGGGAAAGTAATTAACCACACTTAGAATTTTAATCTATTCGTTTGTTTATTTTTATTTTACACTAATTTATATCCTAAATGTTATCCTTACCCAACCGTATTGTTATATTCGTTGTTAGCTTTCGAGCATCCGGAAATGATGATGGCTTAGTAAAAATATTAAATGTATGAATAAGGTAGTGACCAACCGAGTATTAGATTAATTGACTAACGCGCTAGCGATCTAGTGTATGACTTGGTGACCATCCATTATGCAAATAATGCGCCAACGATCCAAGAAGTGCACTATTGACCATCCGTTAGTTGAAGCGTCGAAGACTCGCGCCAGCGATCTACAAAGTTTATGCAGGAAATGTTTGAACGAAGCTAGGTTCAACCCTTAAGCCTCAAAACCCTACTTACCACTTTAGAATTGTTACTCCTTGGCTGTAGTGGGGGAGATGCGTATACTTGCCAAGCTTATGATAGAAATTTCGTCACGACTAAGCAACTACACGATTTAGAATTGTTTTGCTATTGAAAATTTATTTTGTTTCTACTTCGTTAAGTGTTTGGTTGTTTGATTATGATAAAAAGAATACGTGCTTAATGATACAAATAAATCCTAATATTTTTTTGGATACATTTTCATAATTTTAATCTAGAGTTTACTTGGGGACAAGTAAAGTTCAAGTGGGGGGATATTTGATAACATCAAATAAGTACATGTTATTGTCATCATTTATCCTATTTATTTGACTTGTTTTACTACATTATCTATGAGAATCGATACTTAATTGTTTACTTTAGTAATTCTCAGGTAAAAACGAGCAATTGGTGAAACTTGGCGATTTTGGACGAATTATGGAGCAAAACAAGCAAGATGTCAAACGTATACTGAAATCCAGAAGATGCGCCGTATCTCTGTCAACAGATACGCCCAATATCATACATAGATGAATTCGAAGACCATTGCCTGACTTTAAAAAATGCGCCGCATGGAATTCTACCATGCGCCGCTTATGAAACTTTGGTCAACGAAGAAGATCAAGCTTGTTCTACTCCAGATACGCCGCATTATACTTTTGACATACGGCGTATCACTATCAAGACTTCACCAGATACAATCCAAGACACTGAAGGACATGCGCCGCATAAAAGATCAAGATACGCCGCATCTAATAACGGTGTACGAATATTCCAGAATATATTAATCTTGGACCCCACGCGAAGTTAAGTACATGCGCCGCATCTACCTATGTGATGCGCCGCATCGTACCCTCTGACAGAAACTATAAATACCCCAAGACATATACGAATTTTGGGTGCAACAAAACCCTAAGGAGACGAATTCAGTCGAACAAGCATCACAAGACACACCCCAAACGAAGATATTAGAGCTGTAAGAAGGTCCTGCATGTATTTAATTCATTAAGTAGTTTTGTTTTATTGTAATAGTACGCTTTAATTCATCAGGATTGATGGGCTTGTGGCCACCATACTGCTCCCCTTAAAATTGCTTTCCCATCAATTAAAGTTTATATGATGATGTTTTTGGTGACTTATATTAGTGCATTGATAACCTCTGTGTCTAGCTGAGCCTGCGGGCTGCCATACCTGTTCCTCGCCTATTTAGCTGATGTCTTTGGATAAATAGGATAGACATAAGTGATCATTAAGGGTTTACTCGCCGATATAATGAGATCCAACGAGACAGATTAGATTACGATACGCTTCATATAAAACTAGCAATAAAACAAGTGACAAGCTGCTTAACTATCAGGACAGGCCTTCTTCTGCTTCTATTTATCTATCTGTGTACGTGTTTGCTATTCGCTGATTCGTGCTCATTAGTTTATTTACTGTTTAATAAAACCAAACTGTGCCAGTCTCTCAGGCTGAAACCCCCTTTCGTTAGATTAGACTGTAAAACTAACTTAGGATATTAAAATACTGATTAGGTTAACTAGATAATACGTTCCACTCTTAGTGATCGACACTCTACTTACCATTATATTCATACTGACCGGGTACACTGCTCGTTAAGTGTGTGTGTTATTGATAAGTCGGCTAAATATAAATTTAAAACTTGAGTAGGCATTAATACTACTAAACCGCAATGACACATCACGCGTATCACTCATGCAGAATCGTCTTCTGGCTGTGCCAAGCCTTGAATAGCTGCAGACTGATACTTTTGTGTTTACCTAGTTTTTTAGGATTTTTTGTATGTTCGATGCTTCAACCTTGGGGAATTGTTACTTTGGTTCTTCGTCTTTTTGTATGACTCTGTTCCTTCCTTCTATATGAAATCCCAAATTTGTATATTTTTCCTCTTACGTATCAGGACTTTGCATTGAACCCCTTGTCTGATTTTTGATTATTTGCTTGTCTTTTCCTGAAGATGACACATATTATTAGCTGTGTGATATTAGCCCTGAGGCTTTGCCGTACTTTTTTTGCAAGTTGTAATTTTTTAGGCCAGGCTGATGCATGATATTTTGTTATCTTGTAGGGATGTTTCATTTGATGCTTGTTATGTTGTTAGGGATTTTTGTTTTAGTCATTTGCTTTGACTTTTGTTGCCTTGATTGCCGTTTTTGTTTGATTGTGTGACAACTGGTAATTTTCGGGATTATTTTATTTATATATTTATAATTGCGTCGAGTTTTGAACCAAATATTCGAGAAATTATGCACCTTTACTTATATTTGAGTTACTTTTTTAGAAGTAATAATCATGTTTTTGGTTTCATGAGTTTGGGATATATCGGGTTTCCTCTAGGCCTAGAACTTAGTACGTCGCGGCTTGCACAATAAGTAGTTTAAAATGCGATATTAATTAATTTTAACATCTTGGGACAAAAATATACATATTTATAGTCGATTTTATTGGAAAAATAGTTTGAAAGCTAATGGGATAAGCTAAAAACGCTCGAGAAAATGTTACGGTACTTAAAATTAGCCTCCTTAACGTTTTACTAAAATAATAGAAAATTAACCCTTTCTACCCTCCACCATAATTATAGATTTGGTCCTTGTGGTTTCCTAGGGCTTACACTAATGGCCTAAGAGGAGTTATATAAACCCCATTATAACAATTGTAGGGTTTTCTTCCCTATTTGAGCTCCTAGCCGCCGGCCACATTCCGACCACCACCGACACTCCTAACGCCACACTGCCACCACCCACACTCATCTCTTGACCACGTTTGCTTGTTTAGCTACCACACACGCAACCATCACCTCCACTACCACGTGCGCGCCATAAACTTCATTTCCCGACCAAGATCCATGTAGATTCGAGCGTTTGAGGTGAGACACACCGTTTCACTCCCGTATATGACTTGGTTTGAGTCGACTCGTGTTTAACGAGTATTTTTTTTTAATGTTTTGGCTAGATTCGAGTATAAAACACAAGGGTTGAACATATTAATAACTAAAACTTTGGATTAATTATATTTTATAGAGAGGAACGATTCCCTCGTCTAAGAATCTTGCGCGTCGAGTTGTTGTCGAGTGTGGTAACTCGTTTTTTAGCTTATGTTTATTGTGGATTGATTATATATTTTATTTGTTTTTTATTGTTTTTGGTCGAATTTAGATTTAGAGTATAGATTAAAGATTGGTTTGAGGTTTGTGGTTATGTTGGATTGAGGCCGAGAGACCCACGGGTCCGTTTGGAATTGTGGTCGAGACCTCTCGGGTCCGTTTGGTTTGTTGAGTTTGTCACGGCTCAAAGCCAAGATCATGATAGGTCTCAGCATAGTGATGTTGATGATATTGTTGTTGTTGTTGAGACTTGATGATTGGATTGGATTGATATTATTTAGATAACGAGCCGCAGGATTTGGCCGTTAAACATTATTAATATTATTGGACATGGGAAACTTTTATTGTAAGTTTATAATTATAAATGTGATGATTTGAACCAAGTCGAGTACCACGGCGACTTTGTAGTCTCGGCATGGTTTCGACAAGCCAAAAATGGTATTAGAGATATATGAGACTTGTGATTAATGTTGTTGACTATTTGACCTGAGTATGATATAAACTCGGAATTTGACTCGAAATATGAGATGACTCGTTATATATTTAATTCGAAAATTTAAACGACAAAAGTGGGAGACAGGAAATGATATTAATAAATAATGACATATAAATATTAACTAACAATTAATGTGTTACTTAATATTTTGAGTTTAAAAGAAAAGTGTTGAATAGCGAATATTATGTTATTTAATATTTTTCGAAATAAAAGGGGAAATGGTTAACGAAACAAAAATAGAATATATACGAGTTATTTAATGTTTCGAGGTCACGTAAACCGAGAAATACCATTTATGAAAATATTAATTTTTATATAGAATTAATGTCGAGTTACAAATTGGTTGGCATTAATATACCCGACCCACATGGTTATCGGTCTTATTGGGTTGACGAGCCCAATAATGGCTCGATGAGTATGTTGGAGGAATTTGCTAGTGTAAGACTTATCCTTATGACTTTTCAATTATTGTGAATTAGTTTTTGGATTAATAAGTGAGACGAAGGAATTGTTAGACTTATCGAGTTGACGAATTCGATAAGAATCCGACAATTCGTCCGGATACCTTATTGAACTTTGAACTTAATCACTTGACCTTGACCTTGTGTTGTGAGTCGTTTATGTTTTAGTCATTTGTTTGGGGTGAGTTCACTTGAGTCAATGTTGTGTCACCACTGCACACACGATGATACCAGATACTAGTAAATAGATTTAATAAAGAGATTTTGGAATCAAAAATGGGATATACTTGGGAATAGTTAACTTTTAGAGATTTATACACTTTTGGATTAGATGTTAAGACAATTTTATTATATTAGGTTGTGCCATGTACGCAGTGCTGTGAAGTTCTGGTTGTCGTAGTATTTTCTTCTATTGAGTTCTTTATCTTTTGACTTCTTGAGGTGAGTTCCATAGCCCCACTTTTACTTTAACAATATTTTTATTAAATTTGGGGTGAAAGAACATGAAAATTGTTTTGTTTGGACCTGTGTTGTTTTAAATGCTTGATATTGTTTTTTATGTTAGCTAGCTAAGGATAGATTCTATATGTTGCAATGTGTAGGGTTATTATATTACAGTTGTACTCGTGCAGCGTATAATAACATGCTTCAAGTGTAGAATAGTACTATAGCGTGCACCGATAGGAATTGATGTCGGCTATTGATATGAGATTGAGATGTTAGTTGATGCCTTAGTCTAGTATAGCAAACTTATGAGCATTTCGGTCACTTTTACGAATTGTTTTGAGTCTAAACCTATGAACTCACCAGCGTTAGCTGACCTTTTAGCATATTTTCTCAAGTACTGAGTATGTTTTTGTTGATGCTTATTTGGATGGGAAGCTTGGTAAGTGACGTGGTTAACGGATCAGTCAGACTCTCATAAACTATATGGGATCTATCTTTTTGTTTATTTGGGCTTACTACGTACTTTTGAGAATAAATGTAAACCTTAACTTATGACTTTAAATTTTTTATTTTATTTGAATGATGCTATTCCGTTCTTAAAATTGTGTTGTGTGCCAATCCAAGTAAAACCCTGAAACTTTGATAAGTCTTCCGCTGTACCAAAATTTTGGGGGTGTTACATTGGTATCAGAGCCAAGGATATAGAGAACTGGGTATTCATCAAAAACCTAGACTATAACTATTTTTGAAAAAGACTGAACCCGTGACCGACGCGCACCTGCCAAGCTGAAGCCTCTAGTAGTAATGTGATATATTGGTATGATGTTTTTTTTGATTTTGCGTTTAGTATTATGCGGTATTTATTACTATGAGTATAGATTATGATTATTGATATTTTGAGATTTTGGGAGAAGTTTTGGATATAGTCATTGCGTTGTGTGATTCAATTATTTTGAACACTTATACCTACCCTTTACCGTTGTCACAGACCATGCCGTCACTTGCATTTGATGTACTTAAGGACATTCTCGTAGCTGGACCCCTTCCACTACGACCTCAGATAACTTATACTCGAGACGATCCCTATATGCAAGCGAACATCACAAATACAAAACAGTTGTGATGTTCGTTTTTGTTTAGAACCCTGGTCATTATTGTGTTAAACATGTTTATGGATGTGGCTTGTTTGCTGTGAACTTTGTGCTTGTGTGGACATCGATGATATGTCTGTCTGNATTGAATCAAATTTAAAATTTAGCACTTATATCTTCGACGACAATTTTATGAATTTCTCGTTATTTATTATTCGATGTTTAGCCTTGCTAGGCCTAGCTATCAATTAAATTAAATGAATATTCTCAAATATGGATGTCATCAAAATATTAGGTTTTCAAGTCAAGCCCACCCCCACCGGCCTCTATATATTAGGGTTTCTCATAACCTCTTTTCACATCAAATCTCTCTCTCTCTCTCTCTCTCACTCTCTCACACACAGAGCAAATGGATTTGGGGTGAATATCACAGTTGGTATTCAAAATCTTTAAACAAAGAAGAAGGGTGCAAGTAGTGGTTTGTGGGGGATGTTGGCTGGCTCGATGCATTCATCGTTTTCGATCTTATGAATTTGCAGTAGAGATTTATCTCTCTCAGCATTTTCTTTGTATAAGATGACGACATCGGACCAGGCTTCATTCCTCTCAAACCCCCGTTTCTTATATATTCAACTGTTCAGTTTTTCTAACTATCTTAAGCTTTGTTTATAGTGTACGTTTGTATTACTGCTTATTTTGGATCTAATGATCATGATACATCTTTCTTGCTAACGATAGGTTCTTAAGATCTTCACAATAGATGTTATATGTGGTTGATTTGTTCTAAAAATGGTCAATTTCAATTCTTGCTAGGGTTTCACAAGATTTCATAAATTTTAACACCTTCAATATACTATCATAATGGAACGTGACTCAACATAGCTTGAAAATCCAATGTTTTTAAGATTTTTAAGATCTTCACAATAGATGTTATATGTGGTTGATTTGAAGAGCAGCCTGTGTCAAACACTCGCATAGAGACACAAACAGCATGTGTACGTCAAGCACTTTTTGGTGTCTTTTATGAAACTTACAAAGATTTGTTGACTTTGTATATATGTATTAAATCTTTTTGTTGACTCTTATGCTTAGTTAATGTAAGCATATGTTGACTAAATTGTACGTGCACTTCAAATAAGAATAATGCAATTAATTTAATAGGTAACTTAAATACGAGTATTACTTAATGATATGAGCTTTATAAATGTCGTACGTACGTCTGTATATATTTGCATATAACTAGTCATCCACCATGATGATCGAAATCTACTTTAATCAAAGATACAAATTGAGAAACAATAAAGAGCTAGAAATTTTATAAAATTCAGACGTTATGATTTATATATGAGAATATGGAAGGGGTGCGTCATTTCAATTAAGGATCGAATACTTAAATATTCTTTCTCTGACTATTTCAGTGTTGATAATAATAACGACACCAACTTCAGTACATTTTGGAATGCTTAAAAAAGGTCTCTGATTTGTGTTTGATTTTTTTATTTTTTTCGGTTTTCTTTGTTCTTAATGTCCTCCATTATTCTCAAATTTCAAATGTGACATTCCCTTTACCAAAACAAAAAGATCAAATAATACAACTTAAATAGTAATGCGTAAATTTAAGCGTTTATGCTGGTTAAGTATCATATATTTTTATTGTATTATACATAGCACCCACCTTTTCAAGTATTTATCGAGTTGTTTACTACTTAAAACACAAATACGAGGACGCAAATTATCACAAGAACTTTCCTCCCCACCTCATCCCTCTCTAGTACTCCTTCAATTCCCATTAATTGCATCCCCTTCCATCTCTTAATTTAAACTTGAGAACTCAGTTAGAAACTATAAAAGAAAAAACTATTGTTTTCAACGTATAACTCAAGTACTATTGTTTTCAACGTATAATTCAAGTTAATCTACAAAAGATTAAATGGTATTTGATATTCATGTTGTTTAATTTTCTCTTGTATTGTGCACGAATGAGATTTTTGTTTGGAGTCCTGTATGCAAGTGTGTTTTGAAGTATATTTATGTTTAAGTGAGCTAAATATAAGAAATTTAAATAGTTGGTAAGTTGGTGATTAATCACTAAAAAAAAGGGCCTTTAGTGAGGAGACCTAGAGATGATGGCAAGTCGTCGCCAAAGGTTGCTAAATGACAAAAAACTGAGTTTCATTTGACTTTCAACGGCACTTTTAGCAACGGCAGCATTGCCGCTAAAGGCCATCCACTAAAATTCGCTAGCTAAACCAATTTGCTATTTCCCACCGAACCTTTAGCGAAGTCGTTACTCAAGGGTTGCTCGCTTAGTTAACCAACTAACTATCATAGTTACCGGGTTAATTATGGTAATTACACCTTTAGCGGCATAGGTACTGGGCTAAAGGGAGTCTTAATAAAAAAATATTATGTCGTGAAAAGTTATTCCCCAATTACAAAATCATTTCCTTCTTTCAAAAATCTATACTACATATAAAGCATGAATGACTCTCTCTCCAAAATTTTAAGACTTACAAAAAATTAAGCATGGTTTACAACACTTTAATGCACCCAATTTTCAGAATTACAACAAAGTAAGCATATTGTACAACAAAATAAAGCGTGGTGTCATTTTAAGACCAAAATTCTATCAAACAACATTAATGCTATTAAAAACACTCCTTCACAAAAAATTACAAACATTTAAGCACAATGTACAATAGCTGCAACCAATTTTCAGATTTACAACAAAATAAGCATAGTGTACAACAAAATATGCATGATGTAATTTTCACACTTATTTTCAGACTTACAACATTAATGTTATTAAAGTGATCAATGTTATTAATGACTATAATGACTACTAATTACAAGAAAAGAAACATAGTGTACAACACTTTAATGCACATAATTTTCAGATGTACATGACAAGAAGCATAGTGTACAACAAAACACCACGTTAATGCTATTTAATGTAGTCAGTTATTTAATTGGTCAATAAATACAATTAATACAGTTATTAAAACACCTTTTACATAAGAAATACAAATTATCAAGCATATTGTACAACCAAATTAAACACAATTCATGCATTAAATTTCACTACTACAAATAATAAAGCACATTATATAAATATTCAAGCCCGAACGGGCAACGGGCCAAATGGGCTTGAGCCCGAACGGGCGCGGACCAAACGGGCTCGAGCCCGAACAGGCACGGGCCAACGGGTTCGAGCCCGAACGGGCACGGGCTATACAAAATTCTTGATATCCGTAAATTTATTGTCAAAAAGAACATAATAAATTAAAATACATTATTCATCCAAAAATTTTATTTCAGGGTACCCGCCGCTGCAACGCGCGGGTACCTTGCTAGTAAATAAATAAATAAACGAATAAAATCATTATCACCTTTAGCGATGAGGGATCCGTCACCAAAGGGTTAGACACGTCTAAATATTGTTTTTGTCTATAGTAACAATAAAAATTACTATTATATGTATAAGTTTCTATGCATTACTATTGAATTTTGTAAAAAAAAAAAAAAAAAAATATATATATATATATATATATATATATATATATATATATATATATATATATATATATATATATATATATATATTATACTATATATAAAGCATAAATGACTCTCTTTAAAATTTTAAGACTTGCAAGAAATTAAACATAGTTAACAACACTTTAATGCACCCAATTTTTGGAATTACAACAAAGTAAGCATATTTTACAACAAAATAAAACGTGGTGTCATTTTAAGACCGAAATTCTATCAAACAACATTAGTACTATTGAAAACACCCCTTTACCAAAAATTAAAACCATTTAAGCACAATGTACAATAAGTGCAACCAATTTTCAGATTTACAACAAAATAAGCATAGTGTACAACAAAATAAGCATGATGTAATTTTCAGACTTACAACATTAATGCTATTAAAGTGGTCAATGTTATTAATGACTATAATGACTACTACTTACAAGAAAAGAAATACAGTGTACAACACTTTAATGCACATAATTTTCAGACGTATAAGAAAAGAAGTATAGTGTACAACAAAACACCACATTAATGCTATTTAATGTAGTCAATTATTTAACTGGCCAATAAATAAAATTAATACAGTTATTAAAACACCCCTTACACAAGAAATACAAATTATCAAACATATTGTACAACCAAATTAAACACAATTCTGCATTAAATTTCACTACTACAAAAAATTAAGCACATTATACAAACATTCAAGCCCGAACGGACAACGGGCCAAATGGGCTTGAGCCCGAACGGGCGCGAACCAAACGGGGCTCGAGCCCAAACAGGCACGGGCCAACGGGTTCGAGCCCGAACGGGCAGGGGCTATACGAAATTCTTGATATCCGTAAATTTATTGTCAAAAAGAATATAATAAACTAAAATATATTATTCATCGAAAAATTTTATTTCAGGGTACCTGCCGCTGCAACGCGCGGGTACCCTACTAGTGCTATATGGTTCGTGAACATAAATTAAATCTCAAAAGCGCTATCGAAAAAATTACTAATGCAATTCGAAAGATGTAGTTTCGCAAAAGCGTTATCAATGTACATTTAGCTTCAAAAGATGTAGTTTCGTAGAAACACTATAGACACTTGGTTCACAGGAGTCGATCACTTCATCAACAGCCTCGGATGTGATAACAGGGAGCGATAATATATATGATACTGTATTTTGTAACTAAAAGTATGATGCTAATTAATAACATTGTTTCATTTTACGTTTATCAAAATTCTATTCTAAAATGAAGCATAGAACGGTAGGATTTGACATTTAAAATGCAAAATAATTATGTTAAATAATTGCGAATTTCTAACTTGTGCCACAATGTAGAGGTTTAAAAGGCGTTAAATAAGCTCACATTACCATATTTTTTTGTTAGTTGATATTAATAATTTTTTAAATTTGTGATGTTTACCAAATAGCCCATATTTAATATGAAAACTAAGTTACTTAAAGAAACGTTTGTCTTCATTTCTAAACTTGTGCCACCATGGCACAAGTTAGAAAAACACTAAATAATTTAGTTTAGAGCAACTTGTGTTAAACACATGACTTGACTACAAACTAGAGTAATTTATATGTCAAAGAGCCTAAAGTTTATAAAAATAACTAATGCAATTCGAAAAAATTACTAATACCGATTTGTGCTAATTGATTATTCTCTATAAATATGTTGTTCGTGGGTTCTTTAGAGAGGTGATAAGTTAGTAATGAGTTCTGGTCCATTATTATGTTAATGGTTCATGTTCTTTACAGCATGTCATGTGTGTATTGTTGCGTGGTTTACCATGAATATACAGCATGTTGCTGTTATTTCGCTATGTGATCGTTTCATTTCAGATGTTATATGGTGTTTATGCAATTATGCGTATCTTGGGCTGAGATCGATTGGGATGATTGATGTTGAAGATGCATTTATCACCTATGGATATTAAGATCTACCAAGGCGTTATTGATAAGATTTGGTGTTTGGATGCATTTTTGTTTGGGTTATTGTGACATTTGGTTGTCACATTCGGCTTTGTGTTAGTTCAGGCTCTATGTTGATGTCAATCGCGTCTTATGATGATGGGTGCTTTTCTGGATCGCATGGAAGTTGATTTGAAGTTCTATGATGGCTATGTATTTGGTGCTACCTTAGTGAATCATGTTTTAATTTTATATTATATTCACTTGTATAGTCATTGTAGGTTGCAAGTTTTATTTTGTAAGTTATAAGAATGGCATGTCATTCTTATATGAGATCTGTAAGTGTCTTAAAGGACTGTGATGAGGGATGTCACCCTCATCCTCTGTACTTCAATATTTTTGGTGTAATGCATTTTTGCAAGTTTTATTTTGTAAGTTATAAAAATGGCATGTCATTCTTATATAGGGATGAGCACGGTACCAGTCCCGTACCGATCTCGTACCGAATTAGCGGTACCGATTTTTTCCCGAGCATAATTAGTGGTACTGGTACCGTACCGAACGGGATTCGGATACCGGTATTGGTACCGGTACCAAAAATCGGGTTTTTCCCGTTTTTTTCGGGAATTTCCCAATTTGGTACCAGTCCCGTACCGAAGTTGTGGTACCGTTTTTTTTGCCTTATTTAGTAATCCCAGTACCGTACTGTATATCAGGACTCGGTACTGTTTCGGTACAGGACCGGTACGGGACCGGTACGGTTCCGGGATTCGGTTCGAAATGCTCATCCCTATTCTTATATGATGAGGGATGTCATTCTTATATCATGGTGAAAAATCCCTTTTACAAATATATATATATATATATATATATATATATATATATATATATATATATATATATATATATATATATATATATATATATATATATATATATATATATATATATATATATATATATATAATACCATAACATTAATTGAATATTTATCAGTATTAATGATAGTAATAAATTAAATATGTAATGTATAATCAGTATTAATGATAGTAATAACTTAAATATGCAATGTATAATCAGTATTAATGATAGTAATAACTTAAATATGCAATGTATAAAATCTATATTACATGAGATTGAAGTAAATATTATTATTGCTAGCTACTTTTATTATTACGGTTATTGTTGTTATAATTATAACTATAGTTATGTATTTATTTGAGGCTTTGTTAACCATTGGTAATTTTAACAATTTTGTTAAGTTTAATCATATCATACTAGCAGGGTACCCGCGCGTTGCAGCGGCAGGTACTCTGAATAAAATTTTTAGATGAATAATGTATTTTAGTTTATTATATTCTTTTTGACAATAAATTTACGGATATCAAGAATTTCGTATAGCCCGTGCCCGTTCGGGCTCGAACCCGTTGGCCCGTGCCTGTTCGGGCTCGAGCCCGTTTGGTCCGCCCCGTTCGGGCTCAAGCCCATTTGGCCCGTTGCCCCTTCGTGCTTGAATATTTGTATAATGTGCTTTATTATTTGTAGTAGTGAAATTTAATGTATGCTTAATAATTTGTATTTCTTATGTTAGGGGTGTTTTAATAACTGTATTAATTATATGTATTGACCAGTTAAATAATTGACTACATTAAATAGCAATAATGTGGTATTTTGTTGTACACTATGCTTCTTGTCTTGTAGGTCTGAAAATTAAGTGCATTAAAATGTTGTATACTATGTCTCTTTTCTTGTAAGTAGTAGTAATTATAGTCATTAATAACATTGATCACTTTAATAACATTAATGTTGTAAGTCTGAAAATAAGTCTGAAAATTACACCATGCTTATTTTGTTGTACACTATGCTTATTTTGTTGTAAATCTGAAAATAGGTTGCAGCTATTGTACATTGTGCTTAAATTGTTGTAATTTTTGGTGAAGTTGTGTTTTTAATAGCATTAATGTTGTTTGATATAATTTTGGTTTTAAAATGACACCACGCTTTATTTTATTGTACAATATGCTTACTTTGTTGTAATTCTGAAAATTGGATGCATTAAAGTGTTGTAAACCATGTTTAATTTCTTGTAAATCTTAATATTTTGGAGAGAGAGTCATTCATGCTTTATATGTAGTATAGATAGTTAGCAAAACCCATTATCTATTATTACTAAACTATTTGATTTACGTAGATGTGGTAAACTACAACATATACAAATGTAAGAGTTAAATATTTTGAACTATGAAAGGGTCAAAAATTAAAAGGATTATACTCCGTATTTCTTTAGACTTTAACCCATAAACTTCAAGCTTGGTTAGTCACATATATACCCTTAAACCTAAAGCCTAATGCTATTTGGATAAAAACATAAGATTATATTTGGTTGATTCTATGGATCTTTTGGTACGTACCTTGTTTCAGAGCTTATTATAGTTATGTTTTGTACTGGTGTAACTTTAACCATTCTACAAGTCTTTCTTCGTTTGTTTCTTATGAAGTACTATTCAATTTTGATAGAAATCGCCAAAACCTTGTCAAACATTTCATTTCCAAGATTGAGTGTCTAAAAAGAAAACCTGGTTACTCTACATTATTGGGAAGATTTATATATGAGAAAATATATAGTAATCTTAAATATGGTTTTTTGAATTCTAATAAGAAACTAGCATCATGAATCAGGATAATATGTGACTAGTTCATCTAGCAAACTCAATGTAATTTTTCCTTTTAGATATTCAAGTAAATGCATGATACCTAAAGTCTAATAAACTATTCTAAACTATTCAAGTAAATGTATTTTTTCCCTCACGTGTGAGCCTCGTTACAAAGACATAGCGTGAGCCGTCATTTTTTCGAGCCAAAGGTGAGGCTGGTGAGAGGAAATGTTACATGTGTGTCTATCTAAGCGGGCTATGTGGTAAATGGCGACTATTGCGAAGATAAATATGATGAGTGATTGAGTAAAAAAGAGGAGATGATGTGAGCTGGAATTGGAGTGAGTGGTTGTTTGGTTTTGAACTATTTATCACTACGGGTAGCATTGTATATGAAAGTACGTAAAATAAGTTGAAATAAGGAAAAGTAAAGCAGTCGTTACAAAGTCAGTGTTTGTTCGTTTTCACTGTCAAAACATCATAAATGATACAAGTTAGAATGACATTTATGAGCATTCAGTCCACACCACTCAACAACAAGTCTACAATCAGGCGCAACACTGTTGTGTTTTACAATTTAGTCTAAGATCGATCTATTTATGCTTATAAAGTTACTAACAATAATAATAAAAGGTTTGTTTTGCATTTTAATTAGTCTTAGATAAATTTACACATAAAATTACGTGTAATATATGCTAGCATATTTCGCCAGGGCAACTATGCTTTTACGTGTAATATAATATATCGTTAATTTATGCTACATATAAAACATGAATGACTCTATCTCCAAAATTTTAAGACTTACAAAAAATTAAGCATGATTTAGAACAATTTAATGCACCTAANTCTCTCCAAAATTCTAAGACTTACAAAAAATTAAGCATGATTTAGAACAATTTAATGCACCTAATTTTCAGAATTACAACAAAGTAAGGATATTGTACAACAAAATAAAGCGTGGTGTCATTTTAAGACCAAATTCTATCAAACAACATTAATGCTATTAAAAACACCCCTTCACCAAAAATTACAACCATTTAAGCACAATGTACAATAGCTGCAACCAATTTTCAGATTTACAACAAAATAAGCATAGTGTACAACAAAATAAGTATGATGTAATTTTCATACTTACAACATTAATGCTATTAAAATGGTAAATGTTATTAAGGACTATAATGACTACTATTTAGAAGAAAAGAAGCATAGTGTACAACACTTTAATGCACATAATTTTCAGACGTACAAGACAAGAAGCATAGTATACAACAAAACACCACATTAATGTTATTTAATGTAGTAAATTATTTAATTGGTCAATAAATATAATTAATACAGTTATTAAAACACCCATTACATAAGAAATACAAATTATCAAGCATATTGTACAACCAAATTAAACACAATTCCTGCATTAAATTTCACTACAACAAATACTAAAACACATTATTCAAATATTCAAGCCCGAACAGGCAACGGGCCAAATGGGCTTGAGCCCGAACGGGCGCGGACCAAACGGGCTCGAGCCCGAACAGGCACGGGCTGTCACACCTCGCTAAGGCGGAAACGCGAGTGTGTAACTTCATGGATATCATCACAACACCTGGTGTCTAAATAGAGAAATACTACATGCACATAAAATAGAGCAAAGTACAAACACAAAGTGTTGTAACAATACCCTAAAATAAAATAACCAAACCATAATCCAAAGGTATCTTCAACAAAGTCAAACGAATACAAATCCAAACACGCAGATAATTCATTCTCAAATGCAACTAAAGTCTATTCTAGTCGCTTCCTTCTATCTTATCCTTAAAATGCTCACCTGAAAATGATGCTTAAAACGTCAACATAATGTTGGTGAGATTCATAGGTTTAAGAACTTTTTTCCAACTAGCAAGTTTATCTAACAAAGCATCTCTTTCTTTAGTCATCTTTTCTAATTCAGACACCTTACATCCTAACTTCCATTCACTTAGTTTTAATTGATAATCCTGTTGCTTATATTGTTCTGCCCAAGCTACTTCATTGTTTTCATGTGTTATAATTTTGGCTTCCATTGACTCTAAAGTCAATTGATAACCAAGAACTTCAGTCCTAGCTTTATTATGTTTATCTCTTTCAGACACATAATCACTAAGTACCTTTTAATAAACATTATTGCACTTAGAGCATACCTCAGTAGTAGTAGGTGAAGTGGGTGAAGTAGCAACCAAAGCCAGCAGAACAGGTTCATCTTCACTTTCCATGCTCCAATCAAAGCCTCCAAGATCTTCAGTAGAATCCAAATCAAGACATCCTGGTTCCTCATCAAAAGCTGTGCTCCAATCAAATTCCTCCATTGCAACCATAGATAGAGTGACTGGTTCATCATCAAATTCAGTACTCCAGTCAACCTCTGATAGATTTTCTTGAGCCACTAAAGCTTTTGGTTTTGGTTCAGGAACTTCTTTGATTTCAATCTGGGTTTTGGGTTTCTCAATCATCCTGTTTGCTTGATACTTGGCAAACTTGCATTCCCTTGCAAAGTGTCCAGTCCTTTGACAATTGAAGCATTCAATCTTAGACTTATCAAATGCTATACCCTGTTTGGCTTTGAAATCAATGCCTCTTCCTGTTTTCTTCATGAACTTCTTGATCCTAGCAGTAATCATAGCAACTTGCCATCTGATATCAATTTCTTCAAGATCATCTTCTTCAATCTGCAGCAGATCTTCTTCATAGGTAACAGGTAAAGTGGCTTGCTGAGCAAAGAATGAGCACACAACATCATCACAATTGATGTTGTTTGAGGGTGGTGGAGTGGTTGTGGTCATTGTTGTGTAAACATTACCAACAGTAATTTATACAGGATAAGTAGTACTTTTAGTGGAAGTACTGCTTGTTTTTGCAGATGACACAAAAGCAATATTGTGTGAGGTTGAACCAGATTTACCATTCATCTCATGCTCATACACTTTCAAGTTATTGTAGAGATCATCAAAGTCCATAGTAGCCAAATCAGGTTGACCTCT
>LBNU01012765.1:21303-36845 GCA_014162995.1 Artemisia annua | reverse complement strand
ATAGTCTAGAATATTCTATAGTTAGAGATAGTTTACTTGTCGTTCAAGTATTGTAAACCGACTAGGGTTTTCCTTGTGCATATAAAAGGATCCCTAGGTCGATATTAGTTAGATATACGATTTTAGAGAGAAAAGCTAAAGTTCGATATTAGAGATATTAGGGTTGTTTGTGAGTCCGTATTCAATAAGCAGATTCAAGGTGATTAATATAATCGTTGAAGTTTGTTATTCTTCTTAGCTTTGTTAAGTAATTCCGCATACTTAAACAGAGTAACTCAGTGTTTCATTATTAGTAGTTTAGGATTTATCCAAGACTGCTAAACCTTTAACAAGCTATATAAAATAGTTTGGTCAGAGTATAATGATCCAACAAAATTTGATTGGTATGACGTGAAACGGGAATGATGTAAGCTTTGCTAACTACAGCTGGCATGATTTGGTTGAAGATGGTGAAAGAAAAAGCGAAGCTTTACAAGAGAAAGCGAGAATAGAAGGATTTAAGGAACTTTGCGACCCTAAGGACATGATATTTTTGGAATGGGTACATAAAAGCTTCAATGATTATACACAGATTGACCGAAAATTACAATGGAAACTTCAGAAAGAATGGGAAAAACTTCAAGGCGATTACGAATCAAGTAGTGAGGACAGCTATCATCCTATTGAAGATGTTGGGGAAGATTTTCCGAAATCAAATAAAGAAAATGATGAAGAACTCACGGACGAACTTGAAGATTATCTTATTTGTAATCAAGGGTCTAACTTTGTCAACGAAAAAATTGAATCATTCAAGAAGAGAAAATGTCAACTTCTCGGGATACCATATCAGAAACCCCCGACCTTTACAGCCGAAAATTTTAATGTGATTAAGTACTCCTTTGGACCATCGGAAGAATATGCTGGTATCAAGAGTACCGAATTCAATAAGCTTATGCGTACAGAAGAGAATGTTACACAAGTTTATTACGACATCTTTCGAATGAAGGAAGAAGGATGGCACGTGACAAGAACAAAATAGGAGCTGAACGTGAGTCTAACGTGAAGACTCTGGAATAAAGACAAGTGCTGACCGGGAGACAACCTGGAATTTTTATCTTATTTTTCTGTTTGTGTCGAGTCTGTCAGACCTGCAGAAGATGCGGTGCATCTCCATCATAGGATGCGGCGTATCATCTGCAATCTTTTATTTTTCTGCATTTTTATTTTAAGACTTTAAAACATTCTGTCAGTTTATTTAATGCGGCGCATCTCTGGTTAAGGATACGCCGCATCTTTTATTCTGATTGGTATTAATTCCAGGCTCGATACGGCGCATCTTCTTCCATAGGATGCGGCGTATCGACTGACCTGATATCAATTTTAATTTTTAGGTTTTATTTTCACTAACTACTAATGTATTATGCAAGTTTGAACCTTCTTAACTCAGGTGTGTTAAAGTCTTAGTGGTATTGTAGATTCCTACACTTTCTGTGGAAACATCACTCATGAAGCTGAAACGTTCTCATCCACAAGAAAGTTGATTTTTGCTCATAAACGCAATGGAGGATCATTCCGAGCAAACATCAGGGGAGTTTTTCCGTTCTAATTCTTTTATTTTCCAGTTTTTAACCTTTAAAACAAACAACGAGGACATTGTTTAACTTAAGTGGGGGATGAAGAATTAGAACACTTACTTGTCCTAAACTTTTCAAAATATGCTTAAAATACTCTTAATATATCAAAATTTTAAAAAAAAAATTAGCATATTTTTGTTTAAGTCTACATTACATAACCGCACACATAACCTTATTTCGTCCAAAAAGTAAAACTTTAGTGTGCCGGTGACTTGTAAACTTTAGAACTTGGCTTGTATACTATTCGAGACCACCATAATGAGTATTATCAATATAATTGGAGTGACTTGTCTAACTTGGTAAATTTCTAGGATTACACCCAAAAAGCCTTTATATGTTAAGTGATATTAACTAACTGCATTGGTTAGTTAACCCCCGTATAAACCCTTTTGTTTACTCTCACTTTTAGAGTAAGATACCCCTAGAAAAACCCTCAGAGCCATTTATTTCGTTTCTTACACCTTTGTTAAAATGTTTCGTTACACCCTTACACCTTAGCCTACCCTGTATATTAAAATCCATGGTTAATTACTTTAGGCAAAGTAGGTTTCCTTACATTACCTCTGTTCGCATGTGTAATTCATTAACTTTGGTTAGGTCGGGAAATTGCAGAATGCAATTGGAGTGAAAGTACATATTGTATAATTTTAGTTTATTTTTCGTGTGTTTACTACTTTCACTATTACAGTTATTTCTGTATGAAAAGTATGTAAAAATTATCCAGAAAAAATCGTGATAGAAAAAGTTGTGAAATTTTACACTTAAAAAAATGAAAAAATAGAAAAGAAAAAGAAAGAGAAGAAGTTGGAAGTTTGTTTAACCAACTTATGTAAAGTTTTGTATTAAATGGGATATATCACCACTATTTGTTGTTGTATATGGATTGAATGGGAGTTGGCCGTTATGGGAACGCCAAATAAGGATTATTCTTTGTTTAAGATTTTATTGAGTATAATTCGTGTCTACCTAAAGCGTGAGTTACATGAGTCAAAAGCGTGAGTTATTCAATGAAATGAGTCTTATTCATGGGATGGTTGGGAAAGTAATTAACCACACTTAGGATTTTAATTTATTTGTTTGTTTATTTTTTATTTTACACCAATTTATATCCTAACTATTATCCCTACCCAACCGTATTGTTATATTCGTTGTTAGCTCTCGAGCATCCGGATATGATGATGGCTAAGTGAGAATATTAAATGTATTAATAAGGTAGTGACCATCCGAGTATTAGATTAATTGACTAATGCGCTAGCGTTCTAGTGTGTGACTTGCTGACCATCCGTTATGCAAATAACGCACCAGCAATCCAAGAAGTGCACTAGTGACCATCCGTTAGTTGAAGCGTCGAAGACTCGCGCCAGCGATCTACTAAGTTTATGCATGAAATGTTTGAACGAAGCTAGGTTCAACCCTTAAGCCTCAAAACCCTTTTTACTGCTTTAGACTTGTTACTCCTTGGCTTTAGTGTGGGAGATGCATATACTTGTCAAGCTTATGATAGAATATTCGTCACAACTAAGCAACTAAACAATTTAGAATTGTTTTATATTGAAAAAGTTTTTTGTTTCTACTTCGTTAAGTGTTTGGTTGTGTGATTATGATTAGACGAATACGTGCTTAATGATAAAAATAAATCCTAATAGCTTTTAGGATACATTTTCATAAAATAAATCTAAGGTTTACTTGGGGACAAGAAAAGTTCAAGTGGGGGATATTTGTTGAACTCAAATAAGTACATATTTTTATCATCATTTATCCTATTTATTTGACTTGTTTTACTATATTATTTATGAGAATTGGTACTTTAATGTTTACTTTAGTAATTCTCAAGTAAAAACAAGTAATAGGTGAAACTTGGCGATTTTGGACTAATTATGGAGCAAAACAAGCGAGATGTCAAAAGTCTACTGAAATCCAGAAGATGCGTCGTATCTCTCTCAACAGATGCNCGTTACACCCTTACACCTTAGCCTACCCTATATATTAAAATCCATGGTTAATTACTTTAGGCAAAGTAGGTTTCCTTACATTACCTCTGTTCGCATGCGTAATTCATTAACTTTGGTTAGGTCGGGAAATTGCAGAATGCAATTGGAGTGAAAGTACATATTGTATAATTTTAGTTTATTTTTCGTGTGTTTACTACTTTCACTATTACAGTTATTTCTGAAAGTTATGAAAAGTATGTAAAAATTATCCAGAAAAAATCGTGATAGAAAAAGTTGTGAAATTTTACACTTAAAAAAATGAAAAAATAGAAAAGAAAAAGAAAGATAAGAAGTTGGAAGTTTGTTTAACCAACTTATGTAAAGTTTTGTATTAAATGGGATATATCACCACTATTTGTTGTTGTATATGGATTGAATGGGAGTTGGCCGTTATGGGAACGCCAAATAAGGATTATTCTTTGTTTAAGATTTTATTGAGTATAATTCGTGTCTACCTAAAGCGTGAGTTATTCAATGATATGAGTCTTATTCATGGGATGGTTGGGAAAGTAATTAACCACACTTAGGATTTTAATTTATTTGTTTGTTTATTTTTTATTTTACACCAATTTATATCCTAACTGTTATCCCTACCCAACCGTATTGTTATATTCATTGTTAGCTCTCGAGCATCCAGATATGATGATGGCTAAGTGAGAATATTAAATGTATTAATAAGGTAGTGACCATCCGAGTATTAGATTAATTGACTAACGCGCTAGCGTTCTAGTGTGTGACTTGGTGACCATCCATTATGCAAATAACGCGCCAGCAATCCAAGAAGTGCACTAGTGACCATCCGTTAGTTCAAGCGTCGAAGACTCGCGCCAGCGATCTACTAAGTTTATGCACGAAATGTTTGAACGAAGCTAGGTTCAACCCATAAGCCTCAAAACCCTTTTTACTGCTTTAGACTTGTTACTCCTTGGCTTTAGTGTGGGAGATGCATATACTTGTCAAGCTTATGATAGAATATTCATCACAACTAAGCAACTAAACGATTTAGAATTTTTTTATACTGAAAAAGTATTTTGTTTCTACTTCGTTAAGTGTTTGGTTGTGTGATTATAATTAGATGAAAACGTGTTTAATGATAAAAATAAATCCTAATATCTTTTAGGATACATAAAGTTCAAGTGGGGGGATATTTGATGAACTCAAATAAGTACATATTTTTATCATCATTTATCCTATTTATTTGACTTGTTTTACTATATTATTTATGAGAATTGGTACTTTAATGTTTACTTTAGTAATTCTCAAGTAAAAACAATTAATAGGTGAAACTTGGCGATTTTGGACTAATTATGGAGCAAAACAAGCGAGATGTCAAAAGTCTACTGAAATCCAGAAGATGTGTCGTATCTCTCTCAACAGATACGCCGCAATATCATAGTTAGATGAATTCGAAGACCATTGCCTGACTTTGAAGAATGCGCCGCATGTAATTCTATCAGGCGCCGCATATGAAACTTTGGTCAACGAAGAAGATCAAGCTCGTTCTACTCTAGATACGCCGCATTACACTTCTAATATACGGCGTATCACTATCAAGACTTCACCAAATACAATCCAAGGTACTGAAGGACATGCGCCGCATAAAGATTTAAGTTACGCCGCATCTGAAGACGGTGTACGAATATTCCAGAATATATTAATCTTGGACCCTACGCGAAGTTAAGTCAATACGTCGCATCTACTTACTTAATGCGCCGCATCGAGCCCTAAGATAGAAACTATAAATACCCCAAGACCCATACGAATTTTGTGTGAAACATAACCCTAAGGAACCGAGTTCAGTCGAAAAAGCAACATAAGACACACCCCAAACGAAGATATTAGAGTTGTAAGAAGGTCCTGCATGTATTTAATTCATTAAGTAGTTTTGTTTTATTGTAATAGTACACTTTAATTCATCAGGATAGATGGGCATGTGATATGTGACTACGGAAAATCATACACACCCCTTAATATTGCTTTCCCATCAATTAAAGTTTATATGATGATGTCTTTGGTGATTTATATTAGTGCATTGATAACGTATGTGTCTAGCTGAGCACTGCTTGGGCTGCCGTACCCCTTCCTCGCCTATTTAATCTGATGTCTTTAGATAAATAGGATAGACTTAAGTGATCATTAAGGGTTTACTCGCCGATATAATGAGATCTAACGAGAAAGATTTAATTAATATACACTTCATATAAAACTAGCAATAAAACAAGTGACAAGCTACTTAATTATCAGGACAGGTCTTCTTATAGTCTCTATTATCTATCTATGTACGTGTATGCTATTTGCTGATTCGTGCTCATTAGTTTAATTTACTGTTTAATACAACCAATCTGTGCCAGTCTCTCAGGTTGAACCCCCCTTGCGTTAGATTAGGCTGTTAAAGTAACTTAGGATATTAAAATACTGATTAGGTTAATTAGATAATACGTTCTACTCTTAGTGATCGACAATCTACTTACCATTATATTCATACTAACCGGATACACTGCTCGTTTAGTGTGTGTGTTAATGATAAGTCGGCTAAATATAAATTTAAAACTTGAGTAGGCATTAATACTGCTAAACCGCAACGACACATCACGCGCATCAAGGCTATTGAAAAAGGCGTTCCTAAAAGAATATCGCACCCCTGCTACGATAATGAAGCAGGTTGGTGACATCAGAAGATTTCAGCAAAATAATGGAGAACAATTATTTACTGCATGGGAAAGATTTGAAGAAGCTTTGCTGAAATGCCCGGAGCACAAACTAAACAAGTACGAACAACTCCAGATTTTCTATAACGGGTTAAGAATAGTGATGCGCGTGATGTGTCGTTGCGGTTTAGCAGTGTTAATGCCTACTCAAGTTTTAAATTTTTATTTAGCCGACTTATCAATAACACACACACTTAACGAGCAGTGTACCCGGTCAGATTGTATATAATGGTAAGTAGAGTGTCGATCACTAAGAGTGGAACGATTTATCTAATTTATCTAATCAGTATTTTAATATCCTAAGTTAGTTTTACAGCCTAATCTAACGCAAAGGGGTTCAGCCTGAGAGACTAGCACAGATTTGTTTGTTAAACAGTAAATTAAACTAATGAGCATGAATCAGCGAATACCATACACGTACACAGATAGATAATAGAAACAATAAGAAGACCTGTCCTGATAATTAAGTAGCTTGTCACTTGTTTTATTGCCAGTTTTATATGAAGTGTATATAATTAAATCTTTCTCGTTGGCTCTAATCACGTCGGCGGGTCCACCCTTAATGATTATTTTTGTCTATCCTATTCACCCAAAGACGTTAGATAAAAGAGGCGAGGAAGGGGCATGGCGACCCGACGCAAAACTCAGCTAGACACAGAGGTTATCAAAGCACTAATATAAGTCACCAAAGACATCATCATATAAACTTTAATCGATGGGAAAGCAATTTTAAGAGGAATGCATGATTTTCCGTAGTCACATACATTTGCCCATCTATCCTGATGAATTAAAGTGTACTATTACAATAAAACAAAACTACTTAATGAATTAAATACATGCAGGACCTTCTTACAGCTCTAATATCTTCGTTTGGGGTGTGTCTTGTGTTGCTTCTTCGACTGAACTCGGCTCCTTAGGGTTTTGTTGCACACTAAATTCGTCTAGGTCTTGGGGTATTTATAGTTTATGTCTTAGGGTACGATGCGACGCATGTAATGAGCTGATGCGGCGCATGTACTTAACTGCGCATGGGGTCCAAGATTAATATATTCTGGGATATTCGTACACCGCCTTTAGATGCGGCGTAACTTGAATCTCTATGCAGCGCATGTCCTTCAGTATCTTGGATTGTATCTGGTGAAGACTTGATAGTGATACGCCGTATGTCAGAAGTATAATGTGGCGTATTTGGAGTAGAACAAGCTTGATCTTCTTCGTTGACCAAAGTTTCATAAGCGGCGCATGGTAGAATTCCATGCGGCGCATTCTTCAAAGTCAGGCAATGGTCTTCGAATTCATCTAAGTATGATATTGCGGCGTATCTGTTGAGTGAGGTATGGCACATCTTCTGGATTTTAGTAGACTTTTGACATCTTGCTCGTTTTGCTCCATAATTAGTCCAAAATCGCCAAGTTTCACCTATTACCTGTTTTTACCTGAGAATCACTAAAATAAACATTAAAGCACCGATTCTCATACATAATAAAGTAAAACAAGTCAAATAAATAGGATAAATGATGATAATAATATGTACTTATTTGAGTTCGTCGTACTCTCTTCAACAGATACGCCGCAATATCATAGTTAGATGAATTCGAAGACCATTGCCTGACTTTGAAGAATGCGCCGCATGTAATTCTATCAGGCGCCGCATATGAAACTTTGGTCAATGAAGAAGATCAAGCTCGTTCTACTCTAGATACGCCGCATTACACTTCTAATATACGGCGTATCACTATCAAGACTTCACCAGATACAATCCAAGGTACTGAAGGACATGCGCCGCATAAAGATTTAAGTTACGCCGCATCTGAAGACGGTGTACGAATATTCCAGAATATATTAATCTTGGACCCTACGCGAAGTTAAGTCAATGCGCCGCATCTACTTACTTAATGCGCCGCATCGAGCCCTAAGACAGAAACTATAAATACCCCAAGACCCATACGAATTTTGTGTGCAGCATAACCCTAAGGAACCGAGTTCAGTCAAAAAAGCAACACAAGACACACCCCAAACGAAGATATTAGAGCTGTAAGAAGGTCCTGCATGTATTTAATTCATTAAGTAGTTTTGTTTTATTGTAATAGTACACTTTAATTCATCAGGATAGATGGGCATGTGATATGTGACTACGGAAAATCATACACACCCCTTAATATTGCTTTCCCATCAATTAAAGTTTATATGATGATGTCTTTGGTGATTTATATTAGTGCATTGATAACGTCTGTGTCTAGCTGAGCACTGCTTGGGCTGCCGTACCCCTTCCTCGCCTATTTAATCTGATGTCTTTAGATAAATAGGATAGACTTAAGTGATCATTAAGGGTTTACTCGCCGATATAATGAGATCTAACGAGAAAGATTTAATTAATATACACTTCATATAAAACTAGCAATAAAACAATTGACAAGCTACTTAATTATCAGGACAGGTCTTCTTATAGTCTCTATTATCTATCTGTGTACGTGTATGCTATTTGCTGATTCGTGCTCATTAGTTTAATTTACTGTTTAATACAACCAATCTGTGCCAGTCTCTCAGGTTGAACCCCCCTTGCGTTAGATTAGGCTGTTAAAGTAACTTAGGATATTAAAATACTGATTAGGTTAATTAGATAATACGTTCTACTCTTAGTGATCGACAATCTACTTACCGTTATATTCATACTAACCGGATACACTGCTCGTTAAGTGTGTGTGTTAATGATAAGTCGGCTAAATATAAATTTAAAACTTGAGTAGGCATTAATACTGCTAAACCGCAACGACACATCACGCGCATGTCCTTCAGTATCTTGGATTGTATCTGGTGAAGACTTGATAGTGATACGCCGTATGTCAGAAGTATAATGTGGCGTATTTGGAGTAGAACAAGCTTGATCTTCTTCGTTGACCAAAGTTTCATAAGCGGCGCATGGTAGAATTCCATGCGGCGCATTCTTCAAAATCAGACAATGGTCTTCGAATTCATCTAAGTATGATATTGCGGCGTATCTGTTGAGTGAGATATGGCACATCTTCTGGATTTTAGTAGACTTTTGACATCTTGCTCGTTTTGCTCCATAATTAGTCCAAAATCGCCAAGTTTCACCTATTACCTGTTTTTACCTGAGAATCACTAAAATAAACATTAAAGCACCGATTCTCATACATAATAATGTAAAACAAGTCAAATAAATAGGATAAATGATGATAATAATATGTACTTATTTTATTTCATCAAATAGATACCAGAAAAATGCTGGATGCACAGGACCTATCCCGAAAATGACTGCTTGTGAAGGATTAAAAAGAATTGAAGAAATAGCCCGACAATCCGCTATTTGGGGAGATGAACAAATAACCGAAAAGGGAAACCTGATGAGAGTAGAGTCTATGATCGATAACATCAAGGAATTCGAGTTAGAAATACACTCGTTAACCGAGGAGGTGAAGATGGTCCAACACAACTTTGATGATCCGCTTGAAGGAAGAGTTTCCAGCCTTGAAAAGGTGATTAAGAAACTGATAAGAGACTCCAATAAAAAACAACATAACAGTGAAAAGATAATTTGGGAGCTAAAAAGGGGGTATGATCTAGCACTTAATAACCAAGCAGCATCAATAAGAAGATTGGAGAATCAAGTAGGAAAACTAGCCCAGTTCGTTCGTAGCAGAGATAATGGAGAACTCCCTAGTACTACCGAGACCAATCCTAAAGATCTTGCACACGCAATCACCACTAGAAGTGGATTAAATTATAAGGAACCAGCATATCCTAAAGAGTCTGAAACACAGGTAAACTCCACACCAATTGCTGAATAGGGAGATAAGGAATGTGGGGACAATGAGACCATTCCAACTAAAGAAAAAGTTCGAACTTATGTTCCCCCTATCCCTTTTCCAGGAAGGCTTAAGAAGGAACGTAAACAGGAACAGTTTAAGCAATTTTTGGAACGAATACAACAACTAAGTATTAACATACCTCTGGTGGAGGCATTGGAACAAATGCCTAAGTATGCTAAGTTTATGAATGATCTCCTCTCCAGAAGAAGACTAGCAGATTCATCACTAATAAAATTGAACGAAAGATGTTCTGCTGCACTCCTCAATGAAATCCCTCTGAAGGAAAAAGAACCGGGGAATTTCACCATACCTTGCACCATAGGAGGTGTAAGATTCGAGAAGGCCTTAGCAGATTTAGGTGCAAGCTTCAGTCTTATGCCCTATTCACTTTATAAAAGGTTAGAGCTCGGAGAATTGGTTCACACAAGAATGTGTATCGAGCTTGCTAACAAGACAACCAAAATCCCTAAGGGTATCACTGAGAATGTTCTGGTTAAAATCAGGAAGTTCGTATTCCTAGTTGACTTTGTTATACTTGAAATGGAGGAAGATGAAAAGGTGCCAATCCTCTTGGGCAGACCTTTTCTTGCTACTGCACACGCTATGATAGATGTCTTCAATAAAAAAATCTCGTTAGAAATCGGTGGAGAAAAGATCACATTCGACCTGGAAAAGTCTATGAAATATGCCGCTTTTGCGGATGACGATTTTAATGATCCTGACGAAATTGAAATTATCTCTGAATTTTTCGATGAAGAAATTACCCCGCATGAGCCAGCAGATTCAGTGAACTTGACAACTTTAGACGATTACAAATATGAAGAGAAACAAGGGGAAGGAGATGAAATTTCATTCTTATACTCTGCTAGCTCTATAGAAAAAGTCTCCCAAGCTCCAAAACTCAAGGAGCTTCCTTCCCACTTGGAATACGCATTCCTCGACGGGAACCCTGAATGCCCCGTCATTATCTCCTCTCTACTATCTAATGATGAAAAGGAACGATTGTTACAAGAACTCAGTAAGCATAAGGGGGCTATCGCATGGAAGGTTTCTGATATAAAAGGGATTAGCCCTTCGTTCTGTTCACATAAAATCTTGATGGAAGAAGATTTTAAGCCGGTAGTACAGCCACAAAGAAGACTAAGCCCTAAGGTCCAAGATGTAGTTAAGGAAGAAATCATAAAACTTCTGGATGCTGGTCTCATCTATGCCATCCTAATAGCCCGTGGGTGAGCCCTATTCATGTAGTTCCCAAAAAGGGCGGAATGACAGTTGTGGTCAACGATGATAATGAGTTGGTTTCCACTAGGACTGTTACAGGATGGCGAGTTTGCATCGATTACATAAAACTTAATGATGCAACTAGGAAGGATCATTTTCTACTTCCATTCATTGACCAGATGTTGGAAAGGCTGTCGGGGCATGATGTTTCCTCGATGGGTTTTCAGGATACTTTCAAATACCTATCGCTCCGGAAGATCAAGAGAAAACAACTTTCACTTGTCCTTATGGGACATTTGCTTATAGAAGAATGCCATTTGGACTATGCAATGCTCCAGCTACGTTCCAGAGATGCATTACAGTAATCTTCTCTAACATGTGCCAAGATTTCATGGAAGTCTTCATGGACGACTTTTCATTTTTCGGTAATTCTTTTGATTCTTGTTTGAATAACTTATTTAAAATGCTTGCTAGATGTGAAGAAACTAACCTCGTCCTTAATTGGGAAAAATGTCATTTCATGGTAAAAGAAGGAATTGTACTAGGACATAAAATCTCTCAATCTGGTATGGAAGTTGATAAAGCTAAGGTGGATGTTATTTCTAAATTACCCTATCCAACAAATCATAAGGGAATTAGAAGTTTTTTGGGGCACGCGGGATTTTATAGGCGATTTATTAAGGATTTTTCAAAAATTGCAAAACCATGACACAATTACTTATGAAAGATGCAAAATTCGATTTTGACGATGATTGCAAGAAAGCCTTTGACATTTTAAAAAATAAACTCACCACAGCTCCTATCATCATTGCACCAGACTGGAATAATGATTTTGATCTCATGTGTGATGCTAGTGACTATACTGTAGGGGCAGTTCTGGGGCAAAGGATAGACAAGAAATTCAAACCCATTTATTATGCTAGTTAAACTTTAAATGATGCTCAAGAGCACTACACTACTACCGAAAAGGAACTCTTGGCCGTAGTGTATGCTTTCGACAAATTTAGATCTTATTTAGTGATGTCTAAAACTGTTGTTTATACTGACCATTCTGCTCTTAAGTATTTATTTAGCAAACAGGATGCCAACCCGCGATTAATTAGTTGGGTTCTTCTACTTCAAGAATTCAAGATTGAGATTAAAGACAAAAAAGGGGCTGAGAACTTGGCTGCAGACCATCTGTCTCGACTCGAAAACCCAGAACTAGATAAACTCAATGAAGAAGCCATACAAGATTCATTTCCAGATGAACATTTAATGAAGGTCAGCGTAACTAATTCCGAATCTGAGCCTTGGTACGCGGATTTCACAAACTACTTAGCAGCTAAAGTCCTACCAAGCAATACAACATATGACCGAAGGAAAAAGTTCTTCTCTGATTTAAAATTTTATTTTTGGGATGATCCATTCTTTTTTAAGCAATGTCCAGACAGAATTATTAGAAGATGCATCTTTGGAGATGAACAACAGCATATTCTGGAACATTGTCATAAGGGGCCCCCGGGAGGACATTACGGAGCCGACACAACAGCCAGAAAGATTTTCGAAGAAGGCTTTTATTGGCCAAGCATTTTTAAAGACGCTGCTAGATATGTGAAGAAATGTGATGCTTGCCAACGCTCAGGTAATATTTCCTCACGAAATCAGATGCCCTTAAACAGCATTGTCGTGTGTGAAGTATTTGATGTTTGGGGAATAGACTTCATGGGACCTTTCACCCCTTCTGGAAAAAAATGTTATATCCTAGTAGCAGTCGGTTATGTATAAATGGGTGGAAGCAGAGGCATTTCCCACCTGTGACGCTAGGAGCGTCATTAAGTTCTTGAAAAAGCTGTTTTCCAGATTCGGAATTCCTAAATCCATTATAAGCGATAGAGGAACGCATTTTTGTAATGCAATTATGGAGAAAACACTTGCAAGGTATGGAGTGGCACATAAGTTGTCCACAGCCTATCATCCTCAGACCAATGGACAAACAGAAAATACTAATAGGACAATCAAGCGAATTCTAGAAAAATCCGTCAGCAATAACCGCAAAGACTGGGCAGATAAGTTAGACGACAAGCCATAACATATGAACAATGATTACAACATCTAACCCCTCAAAATTACATAAGTTATCAGTAATGTGTGACCATATGTATCGAATTGTGACTACGCTTAAATAATGTGTGACAAAATATGTCTATGATTTAGACACCTAAATAATACTTCATGTGACCAGATATAACATCTTTTAGTCACACAAACACTCAATGTGACTAATATCAAGGTTAATGATAACTGAGTTCACATTTTGCTATAAATAATAGTCACATAAATATTTTACAATATAACTATTTTGAATGTATTGGTCACATATAATACCCTTATAATATGGCAATAAACAAAATTTAGATACGCATTTGTGATATGGTGTGACTATTGTAAAGCATATAGTCACATGATCGTGCTTCAATTAAATGTGACTATACACATTAGGAAACACACACTAAACTTTAGACACACATATTAACTTACGTGACCATATGTATCGAATTTTCGTTACACTTAATCATGTTTCTATGGTTTTGTGTGACCATATATGACATTTGGTCACACTCTTCAAGTGTGTGACATATATTTGTCACTTTTAAATGCATATCGTGACTAACGCTTCAAACTTATTTTTCAATTATCACACATTTCAAATTCATATGTGGCTAAATATTTAGCAAAGAATAGCAGTCACGTTTAAATAATGTGTGACAGACTTGACTATATAATTTAGCCACATACACAATTACTTCATGTGACCATATATCTATTTTGGTCACACTCTTCAATTGTGTGACATATATTTGTCACATATGTATATCTGTAGTGTGACTAATGTTTAAAGCTGATTTGTATCGGTCACATGTCCCAAATTAAAAGTGACTAAATGATCGAAAAATATTTATCAGTTACCCTCTAGTCACATAAATACACAAATGTGTGACATATATCTTCCGAAATGGTCACACAAGTCGGATCGAGTGTGGCTGTTTATTTTATTCTCGTACATTTAGTCACGTAAATATGTTATAGTGTGACAGTTCAAAATCGACCATGTGTGACGAATAACAGTTTTTGTACCAGTGATATATATATATATATATATATATATATATATATATATATATATATATATATATATATATATATATATATATATATATATATATATATATATATATATATATATATATATATATATATATATATATATATATATATATATATATATATATATATATATATATATATATATATATATATATATATATATATATATATATATATATATATATATATATATATATATATATGAACTTTGCAGTGAATTCATTGACTAACATAGGTATGAACTCCATGCATTTTTAGTTTATGCTATTTCTAGGTGATTAGCTTAAAGAATGAGGTTTAAAGAAAAAGATTTGGTACATCTTCCTCAACCAATAAAGAATGAACTCTAAAGCGAATTCAGTGACTAAAAGGATCAAATTTGAGATTACTTTTAATACTAAACGGTACTCATTCGGTTTGGTACCGGTTACCCGAACCCGGTACCGGTACCGATATACCCTACGGTTCCGAGATCGGGACTACATACTTTGGTCGGGAAAAAGTACGGTACTTTATAAACGCTGCCAGTACGGTACCAAAATGGTACCATGCTCATCCCTATTAACAACACTTCTTACTCGAGAAGTTGGGTGAGCAGATTTATGATCCATGTTTAGTAAACTGTGAAGTTGATTTTAACTACTTTAACTTTCAGGAATTAATATGGTCAGGAAATTGACTCATTGAGTACCAACGAGCTCGAATCTCTCGAAAGGTGGCTATAGCGAAGGATCTTGCATCACCGTAGACAATTTCCTGAATGACAATTAATAAAAGTCAAGGCCAAACTTTGACGAAAGTAAGGTTGTTTCTATATAAGCAGTTTTCTCGCATTGAAAACTATATGTCGTTGTCTCAAGAATAAATAGCATAAAGGGGTAGCAGATTCTTTTTTGTGATAAAGATGGTAATTATGCAAAATTAACAACAAACGTTGTTTAAAAAGAAGCTTTATTTTATATTAGAGTTGATTTGGTTGTATTCTTTGTTCTTGCATACCACTTTGTAACTTTACTACAAATTGATTTGTTT
>LBNU01012765.1:0-16131 GCA_014162995.1 Artemisia annua | reverse complement strand
TATATATATATATATATATATATATATATATATATATATATATATATATATATATATATATATATATATATATATATATATATATATATATATATATATATATATATATATATATATATATATATATATATATATATATATATATATATATATATATATATATATATATATATATATATATATATATATATATATATATATATATATATATATATATATATATATATATATATGTATATAACAGGAGGCGTTACACGCGTAATGCCACCTCATTGCCCAGTCATTGCCATGTAATTCATTATCAGCCATGTCATCACATTCTATCTATGTAACCAATATTTATAATTAATTTCGTATTTAAGATGGATTAAAATTCGAATGTAAGCAATATTTATAATTAATTTCGTATTTATGATGGACTAAAATTCGAATTTCGAAAATTGTTTAAAAAAATGGCACTTGCAAGGATTGAACCTAGGGTGTTGGAAGCATTAATAAGCATGATAACCACTAGACCAACACATTCTCACTAGGCAACCATACAATCTCGCTTATCTATTCGCTATGTGATTTATGCATCTTAAGGATGATGACAGCAAGTCAATGCCTTATGGGATGCTCTTAACCCGTGTCTACCACTACCTCATGAGAACTTATCCTTACCTTCATAACGATCAATACAATCTTGTTGTCGGAGTCTTAGAACCAATAACGGGATATCAAATCACATGATTCATCGGACCCTAAAGGATGAGACACATCGAGGAAGATTGAAGTCAAAAATAATGTATTTATTGATATTGAATTGGATGTTTTAATTTAGTATATGTATTATGACTTTGAATGTTTTATGTAACCTCTATCGATTGATGTACTTGGATATACTATGCTTATTAGTTATGTGAACTAATCTCATGATTATTAGACATGCATGTTTGTTGATTATGTTTGTACTTGGATGATGTTATTGGTTTATTTAGATCCTGTATAACATCCTCAATTGTTAAACTTATGTCTATGCAGTTCTGTGACATATAGGAATAAATTGTATATGCAGGTTGCAGAAATGAGAAACTGGGCAAAATCCTGCGAACCCACTGCCGACGGTCCTTTATCGACCTGGCGGTCCTCCAGTGATAAGGGACCGTCTGTGATTTAACGGACCGTCCCTCTGGGATCACGGATTTTTACACTGTTTTCTTCTTTCCTGCAATCCTAAACCTATTGCATGATTATTACCACCTTACCATGTTTAGATAAACATTTTAAAGTACTTAAAGTTTCCTAATGCATGCTTTGCCCAAACCATAACCATGCTTGATTATTTAAACACCCCTCATCATCTTCAACCTCATCACAATCACCTTTCATTTCATCTTTATCACCTACAATGGCCTCATCCTCCACCTCCTTACCAACAACAAACAAAGAGCTCATAACCTCACTCAACTCACAAGCACCAAACAAAAGGCCTAAGCTCAAAATCATTCGACCTCAAACCAACTTTATTGATCTCACACTCTATGACACCACTCCATCTCCAAAGTCACCACCAACCTCACCTCAAGTACCAAGTGCACCACTAAAAACACCATCCACCAATGGAACATCCTACTCCTCATCAAAGCCATCCTCTAGCTTAAAGCCAACCACATCACCTTTCACATCATTCATCAAAAACTTGTCACCTTTGCTCACCGAATCTAGTTCTGGTGCTTACACTCCATNATCCTTACATCAAGCACCAAGTGCACCACTCAAAACACCATCCACCAATGGAACATCCTACTCCTCATCAAAGCCATCCTCTAGCTTAAAGCCAACCACATCACCTTTCACATCATTCATCAAAAACTTGTCACCTTTGCTCACCGAATCTAGTTCTGGTGCTTACACTCCATTTGTGAGTAATCAACCATCATCTCTTACCTTTTTTAACTCTCCACCAAGAAACTCACATCATCTTCCAACAAACTCACCAAATCATACCACCACATCACCTAATGGGCCTTTGGAAAACATTCCTTCCACACCACCATCATCTCCAACTCTTGGAAATTCATTTTCCTACTACTTTGTGAACAACCACACTATGGGGTGTGCTTGTTGTTACCACAACATTTATCTCATTCATTCTCTTCGAGATGAACTACACATCATGTTTGGCTACACTGAGTTTCTCATTGCTCAACAAAATGTACAACCAACTCCTTTTGCTACCATGCCACCATCGGCACCACATTTGGCTCCACCTTCATCCTCACCATCATCTACTCCACCCTCTAACTAGATATTTTCAAATGTCTAGTTAAAAATAATCAAGTGGAAGCTATATTTTGGTCCAAGCATGCTTTGGGAGATAGCTTGTTGTATTAGTTGATGACCATTGTTGTAGTTTAATGTTGCTTTAGTTATGTGTTGATTATGGTTAATCTTGTATGTTTTTCATGTATGGAATGATTGAAAGATTATGCTTTGAGATATGTTAACATATTGTGATATTTGTCATAGTTGACTTGAAAATGGATTAAAAATTTAAAAATTATTCAACCTTAAAAAATGGGAAGTTACTAAAATCACAACACCTCTGCCAACCAGGACGCCTACTGCCGGCGGTCCTTTATTGGATTGGCGGTCCTCTATCACTAAGGGACCATCCCCCCATTTACGGGACCGTCCCCAATAGAAGCAAATATTCAGATTTTTCTTTTTGATTCTCTATCTGATTCATGCTTTATATAATTGATTTCACATTTATATTCATATTATTTCTCCATACTTTTCTATATATATATGCATGTGCTTTGTTTCTAACTTGTTTTTGTAGCACATCACCATAGCTCGATTCCCCAATGCCCTCGTTTAGGGGGAGCTTTGTAACACCCCCAAAAATTTGTTTACACAGCGGTAGACTTAATTGGGTGTTACGTAGAGGATCACAGTCATAATTATAGAAAACGACTCAAAGAGACGTTTTGAAGTTCATTTATTGAATTCAAATGCAAGGATGTTCAATGTATATTACATCACATTATTTAATTGAAAATGACTGTTTGTGAATATTACACCACTGACACAAGGTCAAATGCCCACTCCATGCCTCCTGAGCTTTCTTCAGTTACCTGAGATACATGCTAAAAAGTCAACAAAATTGTTGAGTGAATCTATAGCGTTTGTAATTAAAATCAGATGAACACAATCAAGTATTTCACAGGTGTAAAGTAGTTTGTTCCGTATGCTTATTGCCATAAGTCTCATGAACACAACGTTAACAAGTATGTGAGCCATCGCAATGACATCAACACGGTGTATAATGCCCTTAATAAGGAGTTTGCCAGTTCTCCTAGTTCTGTGTCAAATAATAGTGCATTTGTCTACCAGGTGTGGGTTAGAACAAATGGGTCTGTCAAGCACCAATAGATCTATTCACAGTTATTCGCGTTCACTCGCAAGTGACTAAGGTTCATGATAGAAGGGACTTTCAAGTTGGCGTGTGTCTTATGCAATAGTTGAATAGCATACCATAGTGAAAATAGTTTTTCAAATACTTGTGTTCATATAGTGTAGCATGTATCCCACCCACATAGTTTGTAAAACAAGTAAAAAGTGTGGGACTAAAGACTCACCTCAAAGGAGTGTGTGTAGGTAGCAATCAAGTAATATCAAGTGCAACGGGTGAATGGCTCCAACACACAACCTGGATAATATGAGAAACCTTAGTTTCCTTGTAGTGGTGTGAGTTGTATTTGTGTAATGCCTTAAGTACAAAAACAATATTAAACTTAATATTGTCTTGTCTTTATATGTGATGTTGATGAGTCGTGTCAGACTTAGGGTGTAGAGTTCTTAGTTCTTGATCTTGGTGAAAGTGATTGATGAATTTGATTAGTAAAAAGGTGATCTTTTGTTATCTAGTTAGTTCTCAAATATTCACTTCTTGTAATTAATATTATTAAAATAATCACTTTACTCAAGTTTGTGAAATTACAAGTTTAGTCCTTATACTTTGTAAAGTTTACATTTATAACCCATAAGTTTGTAAAAGTGACATTTTACTGCTTCAAGTTTGTGATTATTCCATTTTTAACCTTTCTTTATCAAAATAGAAGTTTTGACACTCTTTTTCCAATATTTACACTTTTAGTCCTTTAACTTTCAAAGTTGACACTTTTAGTCCTTACAAAATGTATATTTACGTTTTTAGTACTTATAATATCAAATTAGTCAATAAATGACAAAAAGATTTCAATTGTACTGTTTTGACACCAAGTTTGCAGATTTTACAGTTTTAGTCCTTGTAGTTTAGAAAGTTTGCAAAACTAGTCCTTTATATGTAAAATGTTCATTTTAGGTCCTTATAGTCTCAAATTTATACAAATGACTCAAAATAACTTATATTTACTATTTGTAACCTTAATTTGTAGAAATTATAGTTTGTACCCTTAATTTACAAAGTTGGCAGTTTTAGTCCCTAAACTTACAATCTTTTGCATTTTTAGTCCAAAACAACATTTTAGCTTATGACTCCATTCCAAATAGTTTATTAAGTTCCCAGAAGCTTAGAAAACTTGTGTGAGCTTATCAGTTGCTTATTTTAGCTTAAAGCTTATTATTTAGCTTAATTTGGTGTTAATGGGCCTTGTGTGAACTGTTAAGGCCCATTGGGTCCTTTGTGGGTCCAGTGGGCTCCCAACTGGTTGGAGTGTTTCTTGGGCTCATATTGGGCCTTGCCAAAATGAGTGGGTGTGGTGTTGGGCTGTGAAACAGGCCAAAATGAATTGTGAGTTTGATGGGCTTAAGCCCATTAAGGGTGTTTTGTGTTTTCTGTGAATGAGCAAGCTGCTCAAGCTTTGAGCTTGTGAGAGAGCTTAAACAAGCTTGTGAGGGAGTAAACTTTGTGTTGCTTGTTTTGTGAGGTTCCATAGATTCAGTTTGTACAAAAATATGTATATGTTACTCGTATAAATAGTGATTTACGAGACCAAAGTGATGTGATAAAACCTTTGGAAAAACACTTAGAAAATTATTAGGAAATTTATTTAGGGTCTTGGTAACTTGTAAACGTGTGATTTTCTTTGTCTTAGGGTTATGTTAAGCTCGTATAGAGTTCATGTGCTATTTCTTGGTTCTATAGAGATGTGGGAAAGTGATTTTGTTTGGCTCAAGCTTAACGAGACATGGGAGTAAATAGGTGAAAGAGTTGGTGATTTATTCGAATAGAAAACATATGAATGAGATGAAAACAAGTTATGGTTGAGAGTTTGCTTACTACACCTTCAAAGGTGGTGAAGTTTACGAGCTTGTGGAGGGCTTGTGAGGTCTTGTGAGCTTGTGAGAGCTTGTGGATGGACTTGTGCTTCTTCTTTCTTCTCGGTACCAAAGCAACGAGCAAAAGAGAGTGTTTGTGTGAGTTTTACGTGATGTATCTTTGCATGGAGAGGTAATACATGGAGATAACGACTAGTTGAGGGACAAAGGGAATATGTGCAGTAGGATAACGAGTAGGGTAGGGGTAGGATTGAGTGATTGGATATCAAGTTGTATGTGCAAGTGTTATTTGGGTCGGTTTGGGGTGATGACGAGGATATGGGTTCTAGAAGCCCTATTTTATTTTGAGTAGCAAGCAAGCAGGTGCAAGGGAGGTTGTAGCAATGTCTTGAGGTCCTTATGTAGTCAAGGGATTAAGTGTGAATGAGTTTTATGGGTACGTTTGGTAGCAGAAATGAATAAGGGTCCGTTTGGTATAGTAATTTGTACATGGTATTAGTTTGGTGTCGAGTTGAGGTTACTAGGGGTTGATATTGATTATTAGTCGTGTTATAGGGTACTTAGAGTCCTTAGGAAAGTTTGTGGAGATCGTGGTATGTTTATGAGTTCAAACGAAGGGATATGTGACCAAAGTATATACGTATAGGTCGAATTATTGAGTGTGAGTTCTTGAGACCTTGGAAATGTGTTTGGCCTAGATAGAAATCCTTAAAATGAGTAATGATGGACTTCCAAATGCTTTGGAGGGTTTCAAATGGTCTTGAGAGGGTTGTGGCAATTTATGTGGGTTTATATATATAACGAGATATAGAAAATGAGTTAGGGTTCGTTTGTGAATTTGGTGATTTGTGAATCACTTAGGATCACCTAGGAACTCTTTTGAGTGAGTTTAGAACTTGTTAGGATCATTAGAAATGTGTTTAGCATGAAATGACCAAGTTTGGGTAAGTTGAGAAAATGTGTGACCTCGTATAGCTTTGCCCGTATTTTACTATTCATATATACGTATTATGTTGAATTATAAGTTGATCTCGATTCTTTTGTGTGCCAAGAATGAGGTTGAGGCTTTTGTTCCATGTCTTGTGTGTAAGAATCACAAAAACAAGAGCCAAAGTAAACGTACGAAGGCATCTGTATTCGAATAACACGTGTTATTGGATTGGGCCCTTAATGGGCTTAGTTGATTTGTTGGCCCATTTTATGTTTAAAGGAGATCCGAGTAGTGTAAATGGGCTAGTGTAGGCCCATTAGGTGTTGTGTGGCCCATTTAGTCATGTGGGGCCCACTTGTGAACAATGTGGGTCTTTCAGTGAATATTTTATTATATTTAGTAGTTATGGGGTCCACAGGGGTGTATTTCAGTTGTGTGTGTGTTGTGGGGTCCACCAAGAGGGATGTGGGTCCTATAAATGTGTATTGTAATTCATATTTGTGTTGTGGGGCCCACTGAGGTAGAAATCTCATATGTGGTTATTGTGAGTGCAAAGTGTGGCACTTGTGATCAAAACTGATCCATAGTTGTGTTGTACCTTGTCCAGGTGATTGTGGGTTGCGTGTGAGCTCATTCAAAGTAGGTGTGAATCACATAGCACATAATGATTCAGTGTTGCATAGTGTAAACAAAAGTTTAAAATTTAGCCTAAAAATGGGTGTATGAACAGTAATACTTATTTACTTCATGTTTAGTGTTTCCTAATAATTGGGTTTTTAGCAGGATATTACAAGCTTGTATTCCGTTGATCTCTTTGACGATGCCCTATTCAGGATGATAGTATTCTGTCAACGATGACGATGCCCTTTCAAGGATGCTTGTGTTTAGTCTCCTCGACATCAACGACGTCTTTTTGATTCTACAGAAAGAGGGGGAAGTAATGGGAAAACTCATTAAAAATTTATCAACGCATAATTTTACCTAAAATGAGTTTATATTTTGAAATCATCAAAAAGGGGGAGATTGTTAATACAAATAATGTCAAAAACGTTATTCGCATTATTCGGTCTTCTTGTGTTTTGATAATCACAAAATATAAAGTCATGTTACGTAAAGTTACTGTTAATAAGTTTTTAATCGAGGAAACTCATTTCTTATACGTAGCTACTACAACGTCACTTCAGGTATGAACAAACTTTATACCGTCATTAGTAAAGTGATAAAAGAATTTTATTTTCTTCTAAACTTACATTTTTAAGTTTGACAAAACATTTTCACAAAAGTATTTTTGTGTTTTTAAAGAAATGTTTTATTAAGAAAATATATTCAAAATTCAAATTTGTAACAGCTATATTGCCCCCCAAAATAGTTGAGGTTTCACCAGATAAGTTTTCATCGTCAGGACAAAAATGGGAGCGTTTGTCGGGACGGTCCCTCAAAGTGGTCGACGGTCCCTTAGCGATAAAGGACCGTCGCCTATTTAAGGGACCGCCCAGCTCTTTCCTGTCGTCTATAAATAGTGAACTGTTCCATTTCAGAAAATAAGGTTTTCCACACACAAAACTTTCTGTTTTATTTTTCTTTCATCTTTGATCACTATAACATGTCGGTATATGTTTATAAGTGATTTCCTCTTCCGCAAAGTGCAAGAGAAGAACTTTCAACATAGATGAAGATTCGAGATGTTATAGGTGTCCACACACAAACGTAACAAGTGTTACGGTTATAGATACTATAAATATTGTAAACACTTCCAACTTGTGTGTGAGTCGAGGATGGGGTTATGTGTGTGAACTTGGAAGGTGATGTAGATCCAAGAAGTCCTGTAACGAGATTAGTTCATGTATTTGTTGTGAGGAGAGTGATGTCCTAGTGTGTAGGTTAGGACTTAGTTGAGTCATTGTTTGAAGACTTGGATCGGGTGATGATTCAAGTAAGTCTTGTGTGAAGGCTTAATTCGGGTGAAGAACCAAGTGCGTCAATTGTGTGAAGGCTTGGATCGGGTGATGATCCAAGTAAGTCTTGTGTGAAGACTTGGTTCGGGTGAAGAACCAAGTGTGTCATTTGTGTGAAGGCTTGGATTGGGTGAAGATCCAAGTTGGACAAGAGTGCTTGTTCGTGTGGCCACGTGGGCCTTGGAGTAGATTGGTTCTAGCTACGATTTTCCACTTAGTGTCATTAAACCTTGTGTAAGCTTGTGTACGGATTGCTCCGCCTGAAGGAGTGTGTTGATATAGTGATTGACAACTCTCGAGTGTTGTACTCGGGGAGTGGAATAGGACGAAGAGTGAGCTTCGTGCCGAACCACTATAAATCGCCGCGTCCCTTGGTTGTGTTCTTTCCTTAATCTTTACATTACTTGTTTGTTTATGTTTGTTAGTAGCTAATTAGATATCACATAACAAGTAGAATTCAACAAGTTTCCAAAAGAATATTGACCGGACCTAAAAACGGCAAAATTTTTAGCAACTAAAAAGAAATGGTGAAACTATTCAACCCCCCCCCCTTCTAGTTTTTACATGTTTGTATAACACCCGGTACTTTTCCTAAACCTATTTCTAGCCAAATATTTATTTTACGTACCTGAAATATTTTAAAACTTTAATTGCATGTTATTTGGGCTTAAGAAACGTGAGATATATTTGGAAACGAGAACTTTATTCTTTAATTGACCCAGCACAACCTAGAAAACTCGAATCGTATTGCATTTGCCAAATTTATTGAATTATATTGAGTTTGAGAAAAACTTTGAAGTTTATACTTGATTTGATGGGAAAAATGATTTCGTGAACAATGTCGCAAGTTTTGTAATTTTTCGAGTCCATTTGCTATGTCGTTTGAGCCACGAACCGTTTTATTGAAAAGTATTGCTAGTTTGGCAGTAATAGTCCCTCCTTTTATTTACAATTCCCACCCTCATTCCTAACATTATCTTTTAACCCTAACCATTTAATATAAATAATTTTTATTTATTATTTTCCTCATTTCTTATCTCTCTCTCTCATAAAAACACACACACACCTCCCCGTTCTCTCTCTATACCGCCGGCGACCCCCACCCCTCTCCGGTCGTCTTCTCTGGCGAAGTTCCGGCCACCGGAAAAATTTTCCGGCTATTTTATTTTATTTCACCAAAAGATAGATCGGGACATCCTCGTTCTAAATATACCACCCATGCGCCACCACTCTCCCTCGGATAACACCACCGCCACCTCGCCGCTCCGCCACCACTCTCCAACACCCCCTTTTCTCCCTCTTTTGTACTCGGTAACCGAACAAACACCCTTTTTACTAATATTTTCTTTTAACAAAACCATTTTTATAAAACCCTAATTCGTACTTTTGTCAAATCCAGTTATATACATGTTTTTATTAATAAAATGTTTTAAAAACCTTTTATAAACCCTCGTGTGGGCCCATTGGTTCTCGGCAGTCAACTCGGATCACCACCGAGTCAACCCGGTTGACTCGGTGTGGCATTTTTGATGTTTCCTTGTTCTTGATGTTGTGTTGTTATTTGTTTGTGGATGAGGATCCGTTTGAGGGTCCGTTTGGTTATTCTCGGTCTCGGCAGCCACACGGCTAGCCAAGCCGTGACTCACGGCGAGGCGAGGGTATAGGTTTAGTGGTGTTTAGAATTTGATTGGTTTACTTTAGATGAGGTTTGGTTTGTGTTTGCCGAATGGGATTTGGATTCGGAAATTGGATATTGTTGATATGGTGGAGATGAATTTGAGTGTTGATAATATTATTGTTGTTGTGGATTCGGATGGGTTAGGAATTGTTTTGTATTGTTGGTGTTTGTGTTAGGTTTGGGTTGTGGCTAATCCGAGAGCCCCATAGGCTCGGTTAAGTCGAGCCGTGACTCAAGGGAGTCACGACAAGTTTCCGTTGTTTACTTGTTGTGTTTATTTATTTGTTTATGATGTGGGATACGGTTTCGGCTTAAATATATATAAAATGGATTAACGACTATGAAACAATAAAAAATGGTAACAAATTATTATAGTTAAGCGGTTGCAACACTTGGACTTGGATCCGGATTATTATTTATGACATTATATGTGATGGAAAAAGGATTGGACACTTTGGATTTACGGTGTTAGGGGGCGTTTCTTTTTTTATCTGGTTGGATACGATCTTCGTGTGGATACATGCGCCTATATGGCCCAAGTTGAAGTTGAAAATTTATTGTTTCTTTTTCCACTGAATACACATCATCTTCTTTGACTAAATTACAACTTTAACCTTCTTCCCTAAACACTGAAAACACCCAAATCCACTGATTTATAAATAAGTTTTCATAACCAGGAAACAAGTGATGCATCAAAAATTGATGAAAGTGTAAACCCATCAGATTCTTTAAAATCCATAACACATAAAAAACCAGTTAAGGTACGTATCAATCAATATAAACAAAAAAAAATGGTAAATTACCCAACTTCTCAAATAATCAGATCTCAAGCAGAGAAACGAATATGACAAACACGAAGGTCATTGACGTGTGGGTGATCGACGTGGAGGAAGAGATCGCCGGTGTTGATGTAGAAACTTGTCGTGACGGGGATGTAGAAGGCAAAGTCTTGAGAGAAGAAAAAGGGATATCATGAAATAGAGAGAGAAAAAAAAAGTAAACGGTAATATGGTAAGGGGTGGTAGATATTATGACATATGAGGATCTGGTTCCAAAGACCCTCATTTTTATCTCTCTCCCCAATTAGACGTGTAGACCGCAAAGAAAGAAAAAGAAACAACTAAAAACATGTGGGCCCATCTGAATCTGTTACTAAAGGATATAATAAGTGCAAAAGAAACAGCACCTTAGTTATTTGGACATTATGGACCCTTTGGTACGAATAATACGAAATGGTCGATAAAGCTAAACAACTAATATTAACGCGAATAATGTGTCCAATTATATAATAACTTGTGACATTTAACGATAAGTAGGATAACTAAGAGTCGTTGACTCGAGAAAACGTTGTATAAACGGGCAGGTCATGCCGAAATTTCGTAAAATCTTTTATAAACTTAAACCGTTTAAGATTTATTAAATATTCAAAAAGCTTTTCAACATATATTGTTTTCAACATTATTTTGGGAAAACGGGGTAAAGCCGAAACAAGTATTTGTCGTCGTCGTCTGTTTGTTTGATTGTTTATCTTGTTCGTGTTCGCTATTATTCTTTCTTTCGTTCTACTCTCGTCGTTCTCGAGTTATCGTTTGTTTCACCGACTTATTCCATTTTCTATCCTTCTTGTCTTCCACACGAGACTTCAAAATCTATTTTCTTCCAAATGCCATCGGAACTAAAAATCTTTTATTCAAGTATTGTTTATTGAGATATTCGATTATTATTTCTGAGTTATGCCATTTAAATTGATTAGGTTGTGCTGAGGTTAGTTTGCTGTGAAGCATTATTTGATTGGTTATTATATCTTGTTTCCTGCTGCTATTAAGGTGTGATTCATAGCCCCACTTTTAATCTTTTTAATTGTTTATAAACCCATGGGGTGAGATACATGCTTTTAAATGTTTTCTGAGCATAAGTGTTTTTGGTATGCTTTTCCTGATTGGTATGCTTTCCTGACTGATGTGCTAAGTAGCTTTACCTTTCCATGCAAGACCCTTCGATCATGAACCATTAATCACTTGCGAGTGAGCCTGAATATAGGGATATTAGGCCTATAGGAATTGACCCTCCCACTCCTTTTACCTGATAAGCAATTTGTGGTCTACTATATTCGATTTTGCTGGGTATATGGCAAGTACACGGCCTTGGGGGCATTAGTTATATTATGAAATTCTGCGGTTATTGTCGACTTATGATGTTGGTTAACGTTTGGCGTGTCATGAGCTTAGCGTTATTAAAAAATATTATATGCATAGGGATGCCTCTATATAATGTTGGTTACCTTTGATTACCCGGTATTTGCATATGTTGCTTATATCTTCTAATTAAAACCTTGTGCTCAACTTTATTTATTAAACCTATGGATTACACTCAACCTTTGAGTTGACTTTTAAGCATGTATTTCAGGTACTACTAATAATTAGCTTTTGGATTATACTGTTTGGGGCATGTTGGAGTGGCTTGGACTAAAGGAAGCTATCTGTTTTGGTAGCTTATCTACCTCTTTACTATCTTTATTTTCATATCATTCGTAAAACCTTTTGTGTGTCTTTTGTTATTTCTGCTGCTAAATGATGAGACGAAAAATGTTACGTTTTTAGGGGTCCGTTTGAGTCCTAATTCGTATATTATTGGATCGGATTTCACCCAAAGTCGTTTCTTTTCTCAGTTTAGGTACTTTTGAGGAGAAAATCACAAAAGAAGCATTTTCGGGCGTTTTTGGAGTGAAAAAGTGCGGAAAACAACAAAATCTCAAAAGACCCTAAAGTACACAGAAGGTGACGGCGTCACAAGTTTCATCGTGACGACGTCAGGAAAAAGGATTGGACACTTTGGATTTACGGTGTTAGGGGGCGTTTCTTTTTTTATCTGGTTGGATACGATCTTCGTGTGGATACATGCGCATATATGGCCCAAGTTGAAGATGAAAATTTATTGTTTCTTTTTCCACTGAATACACATCATCTTCTTTGACTAAATTACAACTTTAACCTTCTTCCCTAAACACTGAAAACACCCAAATCCACTGATTTATAAATAAGTTTTCATAACCAGGAAACAAGTGATGCATCAAAAATTGATGAAAGTGTAAACCCATCAGATTCTTTAAAATCCATAACACATAAAAAAACCCGTTAAGGTACGTATCAATCAAAAAAAAAAGTAAATTACCCAACTTCTCAAATAATCAGATCTCATGAAATAGAGAGAGAAAAAAAGGTAAACGGTAATATGGTAAGGGGTGGTAGATATTATGACATATGAGGATCTGGTTCCAAAGACCCTCATTTTTATCTCTCTCCCCAATTAGACGTGTAGACCGCAAAGAAAGAAAAAGAAACAACTAAAAACATGTGGGCTCATCTGAATCTGTTACTAAAGGATATAATAAGTGCAAAAGAAACAGCACCTTAGTTATTTGGACATTATGGACCCTTTGGTACGAATAATACGAAATGGTCGATAAAGCTAAACAACTAATATTAACGCGAATAATGTGTCCAATTATATAATAACTTGTGACATTTAGCGATAAGTAGGATAACTAAGAGTCGTTGACTCGGGAAAACGTTGTATAAACGGGCAGGTCATGCCGAAATATTGTAAAATCTTTTATAAACTTAAACCGTTTAAGATTTATTAAATATTCAAAAAGCTTTTCAACATATATTGTTTTCAACATTATTTTGGGAAAACGGGGTAAAGCCGAAACTAGTATTTGTCGTCGTCTATTTGTTTGATTGTTTATCTTGTTCGTGTTCGCTATTATTCTTTCTTTCGTTCTACTCTCGTCGTTCTCGAGTTATCGTTTGTTTCACCGACTTATTCCATTTTCTATCCTTCTTGTCTTCCACACGAGACTTCAAAATCTATTTTCTTCCAAACGCCATCGGAACTAAAAATCTTTTATTCAAGTATTCTTTATTGAGATATTCGATTATTATTTCTGAGTTATGCCATTTAAATTGATTAGGTTGTGCTGAGGTTAGTTTGCTGTGAAGCATTATTTGATTGGTCATTATATCTTGTTTCCTGCTGCTATTAAGGTGTGATTCGTAGCCCCACTTTTAATCTTTTTAATTGTTTATAAACCCATGGGGTGAGATACATGCTTTTAAATGTTTTCTGAGCACAAGTGTTTTTGGTATGCTTTTCCTGATTGGTATGCTTTCCTGACTGATGTGCTAAGTAGCTTTACCTTGCCATGCAAGACCCTTCGATCATGAACCATTAATCACTTGCGAGTGAGCCTGAATATAGGGATATTAGGCCTATAGGAATTGACCCTCCCACTCCTTTTACCTGATAAGCAATTTGTGGTCTACTATATTTGATTTTGCTGGGTATATGGCAAGTACACGGCCTTGGGGGCATTAGTTATATTATGAAATTCTGCGGTTATTGTCGACTTATGATGTTGGTTAACGTTTTGCGTGTCATGAGCTTAGCATTATTAAACAATATTATATGCATAGGGATGCCTCTATATAATGTTGGTTACCTTTGATTACCCGGTATTTGCATATGTTGCTTATATCTTCTGATTAAAACCTTGTGCTCAACTTTATTTATTAATCCTATGGATTACACTCAACCTTTGAGTTGACTTTTAAGCATGTATTTCAGGTACTACTAATAATTAGCTTTTGGATTATACTGTTTGGGGCATGTTGGAGTGGCTTGGACTAAAGGAGGCTATCTGTTTTGGTAGCTTATCTACCTCTTTACTATCTTTATTTTCATATCATTCGTAAAACCTTTTGTGTGTCTTTTGTTATTTCCGCTGCTAAACTTTGTTATTTTCGCTGCAAAGTCTATTTACTTTTCCGCTGCTACTTTGATAATGAGTCTTTGAACTCTAAATGGTTTGTAAACTCGAATGATATGTTTTGAAACATTTAAATACATCCTGTGTTGAGTTCATTGACTTTAAATGTGACTGTTTTACCCTTTGAGTAATACCCCTGGCTACGTTAGCTGCCATATCTGAGTTGGGGGTGTTACAGTTTGCTTGTTTTAGCCTCAAGGATCTTTGATTCCTTGTTATAGTTTAGATAACACGTTCTACCATTGATAAAGGTAGAATTGGGGCTATTAGTTTGTAATTGTTAGAGAAGATGATGACGAGAAAAACCTTGTTGAATATCTTTGTTCTTATTTCGCCTTGTTTTATAACATATGAACATTTATATTATCCTAGATTAAGGTCTAAACAACCTGAGTTTAAACGGTCCTATGAACTTATAGATGGCGTGCATAAGTTCTATCAAGTGGTATCAGAGCCAGGGGGCTCGTGATCTAGGATTTATAAGGTTTTTCGAAGAAAAGAAGAAAAATTCGACTTTGGTTTCAATTTTCGCAACTTTCTGCAGAGCAGTTTTGCAAACGTGTTTTCCCCTTCGTTAACCGTTGGATCTTTCTGCAATTTTTACTGGAGATTATCTACATATCCATGAAGAGTTTCACCGGAGGGATCTTCGATCTGAGGTCTCAGTAAAAAGATTTGGTGTCTCAAAGTTTGCTGCAGAAACATATTTGTAAGTCGATTTTTAGGGTTTTTGTGATTTTCAACTTCCTGAATTCATGTTTTATTGACAAATAGTTCATTATGGAAGTTGGTTATACATTTTTTGGTGTGTATAATTCATGGAAGAAAGTAGCTTCGGAGCAATGAATAATTGGTATCGATTGTTAGGGTTTCCTGTGATACAAGGACACTCAAAAGCTACATAATGCTAAAAAATACTCGGGGTGACCGAGTCTTCTATATAAAAAACGTATTCCTAACAATCTCCCCCTAAGGGAGGTCACCCCGGAAATTAAACTTTGAACTCTAGCATCTAAATCTTTGTCGATATCTTTGTAGCTCGTAGTCTTTGATTCTTCACTTATGGCTCACTTTGTACTTCAAGCAATGATTTTGTGATTAATGTTCCTTTGGCATGTGTGATCTTTGAGCATTCTTTGCGATCATCAGCCACCGTAAATCTCCAAGCTCATCCTTCGTAGTATCGCCTTCATGTGATGTAGTGACTTTAGGACCGTCATGCTCACACTCTTCTAGATTAGGAGACTTTTCATCAGAGTTGCGGAAACGTTGTTGTAAGTCTCTTCAACATTCATTGTTGCAAGTCTTTAGACATTAGTGATCTTCATTCAGAATGAGTTGTCAGTGTGAGCATGAGGTATGGAATGACACGATTCAGCTGGAATTAGGTACCACCATCGCCATCTTTATATGAATACCTGAAATAAAATAGTTAGCAATAAAGTTGGAGAACGAGTATGGCCTTGTCATT
>LBNU01012764.1:172315-201791 GCA_014162995.1 Artemisia annua | reverse complement strand
TACCCACCGCCGCAACGCGCGAGTACCCTGCTAGTATAAAAATGATACATTAAGACATCATCCTCTTAAACTTGATCAAAAACTTAGTAAATAGGTAGTAATTGAGGTACCTAATTTCAAGCCTAATTTAATGACTAAAGTTGCATGTCAATAATTAATAGGTAGTAATAACAGACCTACTGTTTTACAATTTAATGAGCTAAGTCCGCACATATTAAACATAAAATTAGTACAAAGTTTTAGGTCTCTAAATCATTTTCCAGCTTAAATACATTTCATAACCTTAATTTGTATTCAGCTCCTAACTTTAGTCAACCTACATGTTCTTAGTTTCTACTTTATGTACATAATATTACCTATATTTTAACCAAATGCAATCTTTGTCTTATGAAAAATGTTCATGACTCATAACAAAAATTATCAGCACCTCATAAAATTAAAATCAGATTAGGTGACAAACCTTTCACTTTCTTTTGAGATGAGAGCTTTTCATGTGGATCCCATACTTGTTAATTATTTATGCTTTGACTCTTCAAGGTTTGACACAGTCTTAGACCTTGACATTCTCAGCAACTCTCCATTAATTTACTTTGAATTTATATATAAAATTCATAGATGTATGTGGGTGTCACATGATTTGGTTTTTTATTAGTTTTCAAATTCATAAATGATCTTGTAATCTTGCAAATAGTCAACAAATATTCCTACACCATCAACAATGTTCGTAAGTTCAGATTGCACATGATAATGTTTGCGTTATTGTTTTCTTTACTTAATATTATGACTAGATTATGCATCAACTGTTTTTTTGTTACTCCCTCCGTCCCAAATTTATTGTCCGCTATTGACTTTTTTAGTCTTTTGTCTTCAACTTTGACCTTAAATATTTTTGTGCGTATTATATAATATTTGATGCAAAATATATAAATGGATTGAGTTTTAAGTGTACTTTTCAATAGTATAATTTTTCATCAAGTATTATATAATAAAAAATATATATTTATGGTCAAAGTAAAAAGAACAAGCTTGACTTTGAAAATTCAAACTGGACAATAATTTTGGGACGGAGGGAGTAATTTAAGTATTGCAATTTGCAAAATCAGAAGGGTTCTGGACAAAATATTAACTATATATTTTTGTCAGTTGCATAAAACAAATTTGTTGTACGTTGATTCTTGTAAACTACAACCCCTTGTTTTGGTAGTTCTGACGAAAAACAAGAAGATGAATAGATTGTAGAGATTAGAACAAACGATTTAATATTTTGAAAATCAAGATAGTATATGTATTCCTGATTGCTCTTAATCGTTTATAAATATTTTCAGTCTTAGTACTTTGTTGTAAAAGAGTCTTGACAAAAATTTAATTTATTGTGATTACATAATTACATAATTGCATGTTTAGAGGCTAAGATAACGTTATTCTAACTCTAAACCTAATGGACCTTAATCTTACAAGTAGGCTTGTGCCGACCTTACCAGTCTAATACTAATCCGCAACTGGCCGGATCAAATGATGAAAACCCTAATAATCATCTTCTTGATGTTGGAAGCCTCTTTTTTTCTTTGCCATCTTCTTTGTTGTTTATTTGAATGGAAGCAGAGTTTAGAATTGTTTTGCCTTTAGGCAGAAGCGGGAATTTGATTTCAACTATTGTTGCCGACAAAAATGATCCCCAACGGTAAAAACAAAGTTTTTAGATGAAAACATTTAATTGATTAATTTCTCAAATATATATGGTGACTATGACGGGTATTATTTTGTGGGTTATTATTTATGAATTTTGTATGAAAAAAACTAATTAGAAAAAAAAATAATAAATAAATAAACGAGAATCTTCCGGATACAAGATGACTGGAGGATAGGAAATTTTTGTATAGTGTTGTTGTGCCTAAAACTTTGATAGCATGTTAAATAGTAACGAATAAATTGATTAAATGTCATTATGGTTACATAATTGCATGTTTATTTATAATTCTAACTTTAAACCTAATGAAACTTAGGTTTACAAATAGACTTGTGCTAACTTAACTGCTCATCTGATATACTTGAAGAATGGAACTTGAATTCAATTTTGTAGAACAAGAATTATATATATATATATATAGACGATTATAGCATCTTTGGCGTCCGTACCATACAAATGTTTGTACGTAGTTTGTACATGTTTAGAGCATGCTTCGCTCATTAATCGTGCTTTCCACTAAACACGAAAACGATAGATTGACTTGTTCTTATATATACGATATTGATGTCGGTTGATGTTGAGTGGAAGATTTGTTATGAAAGTATAAAAACTTTATGATTGTGTAATCAATCAAAAAAGAAGTAATACTAGTCGTAAAATGAATTAAAGTACCTTATCAATAAGAGCCAAAACAATATCATAGAATTTACCTTACGAAGATGGTCTTAGTACGTATACTACATACGGCCCCATCCTATTATTCTGCATATAATTTTGCTACTGGTAATACATGCATTAATCTAAAATTAATGATCGATCTTAGTTACTTGGTACCCTACAAGAAGAAACTTAAGCCCATTCAAAGTACATCACAAACACATGCATAACTAAAATTTTAATCATAACATGATCATATGCTATGATTCATGCACAACAATGAACACATACTAATTATATTATGTGTGTCATTCGTATAATTGCATTGCATGTATCATATTATGCTATATTTTGGTCGTATTATTTATTACGTATTATATTATCTTTTTAAAAGTTAATTACAAATTTTGTCAATGTGGTTTACACTTTTTTTCCATCTTTGGTCGTTAAAGTTTACAGTAAAGAGTTACAGTGCGCGTCACAGTGATTGTCCATTTCTAACTACAAAGATTTCATTAAGTTTAAAGCTTAATAATTACAGGGGCACTGTGGTTATTAAATTTTAAAGAAGAAAGGTGAAAAGAAAATTGTAAATCTCCTGACCGAAATTGGTAATTAACTCTCTTTTTAATGAGTGGTGAGTGACAGACGTGCACAAAATTCGAGGGAGATTTTGTCGGGACGTAAACAAGGTGACATTGATTTCGATTTCTGTGTTGACGCGTTAAGGCATTAAAGCTGTTGACTTTGACTTTATCCCATGTGCCTTCCTATTTATATTTTCAAATGTTATTTTATTCATCCTCCTTCTTTTCACTAGTTCATGTCTAGAAAATATACTTTCATTCCTTGAACAAAACTTTTTTTTCTTTTCTTTCTATAATAGAGTTATCTCTAGTTATGATATCACTCATTTGGTTGTTCTTGTGAATACTAGGTTAGTTTGGGTGCAGTTGTGACTGCAAACACGACTACCAACTCAACGTTAAATCATTTTTTCAACATTACAAACGTAGTGTAATAGGACAAACAATCTCATCACACAAATATACTCCACTTAAACAGAAAGATACTTCACAATATGCTCACACAAACCTAGAACCTTCTCCACAACTTGGTTAGTCAATAGACGGACTTCTCCCTTTTTATCATAAAAGACGCGTGAGTAAAAAGTGAGTATTCTAAGAAAGACACGTTGTTTTCAGTATTTAACGGAATGGGTCAAGAGCTATTACACCCAGCATTACATAGTTAATAACATTCAATATCTTCTTATACGTTGCACATTATATAGATGAGCTATCAATAAGTTTTACTTAAATTTATATGTAATTGGCAAGAATAAAATCTTTGCTCTCATAATTTTAAAACAAATGTAATGACAAGTTGGAAGCACATAAACTTATAATATGGAACGATTATTGATATAGTCAAAATATGATTAGAAGTTAAAAAAAAATAAAAAAAAAACACTCTTTCCATTCCAAAATAATTTTACACTGATAAAAAAAACCCAGATTCTATTTAATAGGGTAAAAACCCTTTAAAAAAAAAAAAAAAAAAAACGGCTTAAGAAAAGTCATTAATACATTTTATCTTTCTTACTTTATATAAATATTCATTTTTTTACCTTTAACTAACTAATTTATAACTTTTTTTAAAATAATAATAACCTTAAAGGAGAAGAACATAGTAAACATGATTTAATTTATTTATTTATTTTTGAAAGTGATCAATAAATTATGAACAACCCTAGAAGACATGAACAATAAATTTAAGACCCAAGTACAAAATCAACCATGCTAACCAATATGAATTGTTTTTGTATCATCATTATAACAAATTAGCATTGGGCCCAAATGGCCAATGATACAAGGTACATCCTACTATTTTTGGTTATGAATCTGATCGTTCTTTCTCAAAGAAGATGCTATTTATTTAGGGAATAATCATAAACTTAACAAAATGGATCTAAATGCACGTCAATTTAATAAAGATGGAATCAAAACGTAAATAAATGGTTGCTGACCATTTTAGAAACTAAGAAAAGCACTATATAATCGAAAATCAAAATTCATTAAGTTTTACAATAATATTTTAATTCAATTTCTATGATAATGTGAAACTGCAACTATTAGTCTAGACTTAATCTAGCGGTATGGGGATATAGAGTCTCCAAAGAAATGTAATGTTTGAGAGTCTCCAATTTTTATTTTCTAGTTTTACTCTTTCTAGGGTCAATCGTCTTAGCCTTATTATAAAATAATTGGATTAGTGATTTATCAAACTTCATCAGTTGTGTGGTGGTTGATAAAATCTGGAATCGACTTGCGAATTGAAGTCACCCACTGAACTATACTTATTTGGTTTTTTGAAATTGACATGCTTTGTGGGATCAAGTGGAAAAAAGTACACGCGTTAAAATTTTAAGTTGTCCATAATAATTAGGTAAATTTCACTCTTAACTCTTTTAGATATTTTGAAGAAAAACATTATTTTTTTCTTGTAACTCGTTGCAAAAAAACTAATTTTTGGTAATTTTCTCAATTAAAAAAGGAGATGGTTGCTATTGTTTTATAAACATTTTAAATATAAAAAAAATAGGCAGCCGCAATCATCGGTGTAGTGTTTTCATTAGGGGTTCAAAGTTCGATGAAGGATATATGAAAAGGTCAACGTGTGCACATACACATCTGACTGAGTCCAACCTTCATCCCAATTATTCTTCCTTTTTTTATTGTTTATAAAACAATAGTCAAAATATTTTATATTTTGTACCTTCAATATAAAATTTTAGTTCTAGAATGAAACTTGTCCTTCAATCTTGATTTAATTTTTAAGTATATTTCATTCAAATTTATAAGAATGAGCAACTTTTAATTAGGGGTGAGCAAAACCGCCCGAGTCCCGACAACCGATCTGATCCTGACATAAACCGATAGTCTTAAAATCGAATAATAGCTTCTCGGGTCGGGAGTCGGGATGGAGTTTTAGCATTTTCGGGATTCTGGACGGGCCAAAAACGGACAAAATACAAGCAAAAACCGACTACTTTCGGGTCGGTATTCGGTTTACGATTTAGGTGACTTTCGGGATCGGGATTAGTCGGGTCAGGTCGGGATCCGGCCCGATGCTCAGCCCTACTTTTACTTATATATTACTGTAATAAGATAATAATTAATTGTCTAACCCCTTTTATTACTGTAAAACTAGAAGAATAATCGCGTAAACCGACAGTGCATATCATAGCATAATTATATTTGCGAAACAATTTTGGTTTGACTGTTGGTGCAAAATTTTACCTGTTCAATTTGTCGTTATTGCGAGAAAAAGATTTACGGGTTAGAAGCTAAAAATGATATAAGTTTAAAATTAAACAATATTTAAAATATTAATTGGGAATGTCTAACCAATGCCCTAAGGGCATTGGATAAAACTGTCTTTTTGTGCAAGAACCCCACTTAAAAGCATAGAAAGGACACATAAATAATAATTTTTATTAAAAAAGTAACATAGACCCGCATAAAAAGTCACAAAATGACAAGTCTTAGCCAATGCCCTTAGGGCATTGGTTAGACATTCCCATATTAATTTAGTTGTAAATGATGTTATCAATTTTAATTAATGGTATAACAGTCTACTAACATTATTTAATTTTAAATTATTTTATTTTAAATTTTAAAAACGAACATATGCTCTTTATAAGTCGTATAGATAAATAAAAAAACGTTTTTACTTATTTTTCAGAAATAAATACAGTAGTATCAGGAACATTTCATAGCATATCTTACCCTAGATGTATCCATGATGGATCATATCAATTTATCTAGTCTGAATTACTTCATATTACCTATGTATCACTTGATCAACTTAAGTTTATATAGTCAAAGGTTGCCCTTTCGAATTTGGATGAAGCAGAAGAATGACTAGATTATATTAGTTGACCAAAAATGGATGCTACCAAAAAGATGACATACGATCCAAATCTTTTTCTGCTATATCATTTTACTTGTTAAAATAAATCTTAAAGTTCATACTGACCTGAGGCTTGTATATATATGTAGTTCAGTCAATCGCTCTATTGTCGTTTCTTAGATTTATCGTATGCGTAACACGTCGTTGAATTTTCATCGATCATTGATTCCTCATTAAAAACCACTACCCAAATGATCCATCAATATCACAGTCGGCGATACTATGTGACACAACTTATGTTTACTATCATACGTTATGTATCCGGATAATATACATAAATAAGGTTGTTCTTAACCATTGTAGTCTCATGTGATTAAAAACAAAATATTATCGAATTTTATACTTTGTTGATGTGCTTACATGTTAATGCTTAGATAAATGACGAGATATGTTACAATCATTTACGTTTCTATCAATCATTTACGCCTTTCTTGTAAGAATGTTAACGTAAACATATTGGATTATTTTAGAGTAATTTCAAACCATAAAATTCTATCATGATCTTCAATCTCTAATCATATCTAACAAGATTGAAGATTCCCTCAATATTTTATGAAACTATAGTTACAAACTAAAATGGGCGGTTGTTAAACTTACTTTAATGCAAAAGTAGTGAGTTTAAATTAAGGGATTTGGTAACAACAATTTTATGAGTTTTGTTTAAGCATTGTTCAATTAACAATGTTTCTAAAATAAAATTTATGCGTATAAATACTTGATTTAAACACATATATTTAAGATAAGTGAGTTTTAATAAGCTATGTATTATTAGTATCAAGTGAATTTATATTTAAAATGACTTGGGTGTTATTAGCAAATTCTTTAAATTAAATATAATTTGAAAGAAACAAGTTTTACCAAAAGCATCCCCATTATGATTCTTTTTAAGATATGAATATTGCAAGAATCTTAACTGTTTTGTTTGTTAGTAGAATTTTATTTCTTAAATCTTATTATATAATCTAACTTTAGTTTAACGCGTTTTCATAAACATGAACAATAGCTTAATATATATAGATAACAAGATCGATTTAATTATGGGATACCCCTTACATAGGTGTAGCAAAAAGGGTGGTATTAATTCCACATGAGCTTTTACTTCATCCACATACATTTTAGTTGTATAAGGCTAGTGGGCCCACTAACTTTATGTGTAAATTTATGTGGGTGAAGTAAATGCGTATGTGGAAGTATCACTTGCCTAGCAAAAATCAAGTGGTACGTACACTATAATAAGTTATGCTTGATATATTGACGTTGAAACATCATTTCATTTGTATTTTCGTTATCATAGCTTATTCTTTCTCGAATATTTCTTCTAACAAATGTTTATCAGTTAGGATCACCTTAATTAACATCAACAATTAATTTTTAAGAAGCATGTCGGCAAAGTAGAACTGTAGGACACATCACTAACGAATTACGAAACATCATGCCTATTTATGCATTCATTTGATAAAGGAAATGTACTGCTTATCAGTATCATCAATTTTACTAGCAAATAATATCTAAGTTCTTCGGATATTCTTCATATATTGTAGTTTTTTTTTGTACGAATTCTGATTCAGTTTTAACAAGTGAACCCATTTATCTGTTTACTCTCTATTATACGCATCTAAAAATGTATACACGTTGATACTCGGACAATATTGCACTAGTCGTGGCAATTCATTGTGCTAATGTATTATTCATATGTGTGTATCAAACTTGCCCATTGCTAGGGTTGCATACCCTAATCAGTACTCATGTTTGAATGAAACATTAATTATCTTTTACAAAACATATAACTCAAGCACAACTTCAGTACTATCCCGAATCACAAAGGATCGTGCGGTGCACATTGTGTAAGTAGGTTGTTCACGTACGTGTTGACAAGTTTGTTCATCTTCCAGTGAGTTTTTGTGTTAGTCATTTGGATTAGCTTTTGCTAATTTTGCAGTGGATTTATTGTCATTGTATTGTTATTTATGCATAATATTTTTCTGTCAAAATAAAAATATTTTCAAAATTTGAAGTGCATTAAAATGAAATATTGTTTAGGGACAACGTACTAAAGCTTAATAAAGCAATTGCTTAATATGAATTGGTTTTTTGTTTTGTTTTACCAAATGGCATGTGCAATGTTTATGTTGCACAAAATTGAGCAAACCCCATTACCCCAAATCTAAAGGACCATCCTATGAGAAGATATATAATTCCTTAGATACACATAGAACATAAGACATTTAATTGTTTCAAATTTCCATTATATAATTATATATCTTATTTTATTATTTAACTATTATGTTAATGTAAAACTATTGTTTTTGGTAATGGTTTGTTGTTGATGTACTCTTTGAAGATACTAACGCAGAGGTTGGCAAACCTTCAAAAATCTCTCTCAGCGTGAAATCATCTACAAACAATGGTTACCACATTGGGAATCGCCAATCGAAGCCGAAACACCCTTTGAGGTTCCAACCCAAACCAAACCCACGTCCCTAATCTTCTTTAGGCGTCAAGTTAGGAATCATGGGACACTTACCCAACGGCTACCAAAAATCATAAGACACCCCCATGATCTTCGATTCAAGTGAAGAGACCAGCCCAAGCCTATTTCCATCATCTATAAATAGCTTGGCCGGTTATTTAGGTTTGATCATGCTCTCAACACTTACATTTCATACCCTAGCACTTATCTCAATCACAAAAAAATACTTACTCTTATGCCAGAGGCGATTCGCAGGGTCCAACCCCTACGCTTCACTTAATTTAGTGTATTCATTTGTGTTGTCACATGTTATTCGAAGCTCGGCAATTCCCCACACAACCCCTTATCCTTTGATCATTATCGCAAGGCCTGGTAGTACATTTTATTGTACAATCAGTGGCGCCGTCCGTGACACCACTACAATTAGTCCCATTCATTTTGAGTTTGTAACTTTTAAACAACTTGTGCTACTTTTTTGGCATAACTGTCAACAACCTTCGATGAGATGGAACCCACCTTTCGGAGAGTATCCTCTGTACCCATCGAACCCTAACTCTACACCTAGTGCCCATGCTAATAGTTATGGTCAATATAATGCCGAAGCTATGACCGTTCCAAATGCACCCCATACTAACTACCCTCACTAAACACAACCCGTTATACCTTATCCAAATGTCCAAACTGCCCTCTGTATAACTCATATTGAACCAATGGTTTATATTCGGAGCCTATGGGTTCCGTAACACCCTTTGTACGTTGGATTGAGGATTATCCTCTACCAGACGACCTTAAAATGTCCAACCCATATCTTGTATTCTTGTTTTCTATATATACAAAACATATTTTTCATTATTAGTGTGTGTAACTTTGGAGAAACTTTGGAGTTCGAACCCTAATCATTTTCATCAGTTTTTAAAGCCTTTTTGGCCATTAAAGACCCTATGTATTGTTGAGATAAGTATTGTCATTAATCATTTAATCCTGTTTCATCTTTGTTTGATTACTTGTATTGCTTGTTTCTTCATTAATATGCTAGGCTAAACCGATTAGTATTTACTTAGTAAATGTATGTAAAGACGAATAGTATATGACAATAAGTAAAGTGGTGTTTGTTTTTTAAGAGGCTCTGAATCTGAATCTGAATCTGAGGCGTAAATGTCTGAATCTGACCGCATCTGAACGGGGAAAAAAACTCATGTTTGAACCGCACATTTGCTTGCTCGTACTAATTTTTTGGTTATTTTTGTATCAACAAGAGGCAACAAGAGGCATTAAGACACCCCTCTCTATTCTAGACCATTAAGGTCTTACTGCTTCTGACCGCGTCTGAACAGGAAAAAAAAAACAAACGATCTGAACGGCCAAATATCTGACCGCGTCTGAACGGTTCAGATTTAGAGGCTGTTAAGAGCCTCTTTTTAAAAAACAAACACAACTTAAGTATAAAAAAGGTTAAATACCTTTAATTATTACTTGAAATTGAAAGGGTTTGATCACTTTAAGCTCGTGGAAAAAATTAATGAAGGTTTAAAAAAAAGGAAAAAAAATGATAAATAAAAAAAATAATAATAAAAAAAAAAAAGAAGAAAAACTTAAAAAGGATGATAAAGGTGCAAGGATTATATTTATTTTTATTTAAAATAAAGGCAAAAAGGAAATAAATGTGTTGGTTATGGTTTACCATGGTCGGTGGGGTTTTTTATTTATTTATTTATTTATTATTATTTTTTTCTCTCTTTCTTTAGTAGTCGTTGGGTGGCTAGAGAAATAGAGCCTGGTTTTGTAGAAGAAAACATGACTTTTACGTTTTTTAACATTAAACCCGGTTTTGTAAAGCAAAACATGGCTCTATACTAGGAATACAACACAGTTTTGTTGAAGAAAATATGGCTCTAACATTTCTTTTTGACATAAATTCCGATTTTGTAAAAAAAAGAAGAGAAAAAAAAAAAAAAAAAAAAAAAAAAAAAAAAAAAAAAAAAAAAAAAAAAAAAAAAAGGAAAAAAAAAAAAAAAAAAAAAAAAAAAAAAAAAAAAAAAAATGGCGCTACACCCTCTTTTAGAACTCAAAATCTTTTTAGAGTCTGTTTTTCGTCAGAGCCGAGTTCTATTAAGGAGTTCCATTTCACAACATCCAACAATGTTTACTTTATATAAAGTTGTTCAATGATGTAGCGTAATCTACAAGAAAATTTACTATTCAACAGAAGTAAGCACGAGCAGGTCCTCTGATTCCGAAAAGAACTGATAAATAATCGCAACATGTATCATTATATCCTTGGATCTTTGAGAATTACAATATAAATTGTTTGTCTTGGTCGAAATCTTGGTCACAAAGTAAACCATGGTCAACTTGTTGACAAATCTTGATTTTAAACAATTAAATAGTTAACTAAATGAAATACTCTAAGCAACGTCGTAACGATGGTTTCGCCTAACTTCATTATAATATTCACGTATCCGTATACCGGATATTAAAGAAAAGTTTATTAGAAAACATATAAATGTATAGATGTGCTTGTAGGTTTGGTAAACTAAGAACAAGTCAAACATGAATGCTAGCTACATGGTATTTTATATCATCATACATGGTACAACTAATGTGTGCTTATCTCAATTCTATGTTGTTTAACTAATCTAATTAACGATGAATGTGTTATATAATATCAAGTTGCTCATAGAAAAAAGCTAACACCCTTTTCACAGGTCTTATGTAACTAAGAAAATACAATAATAATTATGTTTAATTCAAGATCAACATATATATTGTACACATATAGTTAAGATACTTTAGAGCAACTTGTAACTATCGTTTTGGGTCAACTACATTTGTAAAACAAGTTTATCTATTCCTAAAACCACTCGTAATGGAAGCATGCTCACGCGTGAACTACTCTCATAACGCATCGAGCACCACTAATACAACGTTGGAGGCCTTACGAGATGACCCAAATCGTCGCCAAAGGCCCCAAAATGTCGTCGCTAAATTTTAACGGCTACAAGTGATCGTCAAAACGTCGTCGTTGAGGCCCGTCGCTAAAAGTTTTGGCGATGAAAGTCAAAGCCTTTTAGCGATGAATGGAACGCACAAAACTCCTCAAGTTCAAGGAGTGGGGTCCATCGACTTCTAGCGAAAAGGTAATTCCCTAAATAAATAAAAAAGAAAAAATTACATGGATGGTCCCTGTAGTTTACACGGATTGCAAGTTTAGTCCCTAAGTCGAAATAAGTACACCAGAGAGACCTAATTTTGAAACTTGTCACCCTTTTAGTCCCTAATTTGGATGGGCCGTTAGTTTATCCGTTAAGTTATTTGCACCGTTAGTCCTCCGTTAATATTTTTTGCACCGTTAGTCCTCATTTTCTAAAAAAGTCCTCATTTTTTTGCAGCGTTAGTCCCTCCGTTAATATTTTGAACCGTTGTCAATCTTTTTACGTTTTCGTCCATTTTTAAACGTTCTCGTCCGTTTTTTAACGTTTTCGTCCATTTTTTTACGTTTTTGTCGATCTTTTTATGTTTTCGTCCANTTTTTTAACGTTCTCGTCCGTTTTTTTAACGTTTTCGTCCATTTTTTTCCGTTTTTGTCGATCTTTTTACGTTTTCGTCCATTTTTTTATGTTCTCGTCTGTTTTTTAATGTTTTCGTCCATATTTTTATGTTCTCGTCCGCTTTTTTACATTTTCATCCATTTTTTTTTATGTTTTTGTCAATCTTTTTTACATTTTCGTCCATTTTTTTACGTTTTCGTCCATTATTTTTTACGTTTTCGTCCATTTTTTTACGTTTTTGTCAATCTTTTACGTTTTCGTCTATTTTTTATGAAAGTTGTCTGAAATGATGTTTTACATCAAGACTCACGAGATTTTAACCCGAAAAATGCAAAATAAGGGCTGTTTACTACCAAAACTTAAGCAATTTTTGTTCGTTATATATCAAATCGGGCTCACCGGCCAGTGTATATGTCTTAGAGGAGAAAACTATACGAAAACGTAAAAATATTGACAACGGTGCAAAATATTAATGGAGGGACTAACGGTGCAAAAAATGAGGACTTTTTTAGAAAATGAGGACTAACGGTGCAAAAAATATTAACGGAGGACTAACGGTGCAAATAACTTAACGGATAAACTAACGGCCCATCCATATTAGGGACTAAAAGGGTGACAAGTTTCAAAATTAGGTCTCTCTGGTGTACTTATTTTGACTTAGGGACTAAACTTGCAATCCGTGTAAACCACAGGGACCATCCGTGTAATTTTGTCTATAAAAAATCAAATACTTAAATTATTAATCAATTGTATAAATATATAATGTGGAAAACTAGAAAGGGGGTTAAATAGTTTTACGTCTTTTTAATTTGTTATTAGAACCTTTGTTTTTAAAACTTTGTTTACTTTAAAAACTTTTGATTCGAGTTTATGTGAAATCAAGTCTTGCACAATATGAACAATTATATCTAAGTAATAAAGCAATAATAATGTAAGTAAGATAATAAGTAAGAGATGGAAAGATCGAACTGCGAGACAAGAGATTTATAGTGGTTCAGCTACGAAGCACCTCTTCGCCCCACTCCACTCCCCGAGCACCTAACTCGAGAGTTTTCTTCACTACGTCAACAAGCTCCCTTATGGCGGAGAAAACCTTACACAACTTTTGCTTACACCAATTAACGACACTAAGCTAAATGTCGAATCCTAATCATACTTAGAACCAATCTCACACCACTAGTCAATACACGACTTCTTCACAACTTCTTCACACCACTACTTCTTCACGACTTAGCTCTAGTTCTTCACACCACTACTTCTTCTTCACAACTTAGCTCTAGTTCTACTTCTTCTTCACAACTCTACCAACTAACCCACCAATCTAATCTACTTACATATATTCACGACTATCTAACTAGTATACACACCTTCTAACTAATATATATACACCTTATACACAGATGAATGAATGATTCACAAAGTATAATACACCAATAACTTAGGTGGTTGGATCACACTAAGTTGTAATACTTCTTGTCTTGAAGAGTAGAAGTATTCTTTTTTTGCACTTGAATGGTTGAAGGTTGGATCACATGGAAACAAAAGCTTATGATTATATGATCAAAGGATTTAGAAAGATATGTAGAGAGATTTAGAACAGAAAGTTTGAGGTGCAAAAGGTAAGGAAAAATGCAAGGAATGATCCAGTATTTAAAGGGAAATTTGAAGGCTAGAGGAGCGTGGGCGGTCTCCTTAATTACTAGCCGGTCCCCTTAATTATTAAGGGGGCCGCCTAGTAACTTTAAGGGGGCCGCCTAGTAAAAAAAATTTTCTTCAGAATTTTTTGTCCTTTTGTGGGGAAGGTTTTATCTGGAGAATCTAGCCCTTGTTTTGGTAAGAATTTGAATTCAAAGTATTTATTTTGAATAAAACATTTCTTATTCCTTCAATTACCAAAAATGATTTTATAAAATATATAAAATGTTTGTGACATTTTATAAGAATTCTAGTGTTTAAATAAAAGTTGCTTTGATCATAAAATTCATTAGGCATTTTGTTTATTCATACCTTAAGTGATTTATTGGTTAAGATAAATATTTACTCCTAAATACTTGTTTATGTAATAAGTTTATGTTTAATGATTTTACATTTTGTGATTATGAAAATATAGAGATATCGAGAAATATTAATAACGTTTTTAGGCATTATTTATATCAACAATCTCCCCCTTTTTGATGATTACAAAACCTAAACTCAGTAAATCAAAAATTATTTTTTAGACAAGTCTTTATTGAGTTTATATTAACTTCTCCCCCTTTTTGTAGAATCAAAAAGGTTATGCTGACTAGTTTCATAAATGAAGTTAGACAGGATGAGAGCTCCCCCTTGATGTGTGCTCCCCCTCGTTCGAGGGCACCATGGAATTGAGCTATGAAATGCTTGCAAGAAAAATATTAGAAGCACAAGCATATATAGCAAAATATGGAATACCACAAGCATAGCAAACAAATATTATGGACACATAACAAACATTCATTAATTCAAAGTAATAAGTAAAAGATCCTAATTTGCCAAAGAGAGTCATCGGACTTGCTTGCAACAAAGGTTGGTTGATTCTTATTTGAAAGTGAAAATCATAAGCATATAGTATGCTTAGATGGTTGATGATGGAGTGTTTGGAATGGAAGTGGTTGAGTGAAGGTAAGGATGTTGGATTAATAGAGGTATATTTTTGGAGGTGGAGAGTTTTGAGGTGGAGAGTTTGGAGCGGAATCAGTTCATTGAGGGTTAGAGTGTTGNTAAGCTTAATTAGACTCACTTTCTCAAGATTTACTACGCAGTATTCTTGAAGCCAAAACATGTTAAAATGAGATCTCAACAAACAAATGTTATCATGTAATGCACCATCTAAACCAAACAACCTATAAATCTCAAACACATGATTTAAATACCGCACCTGCCTTTATTAGGATGTTGTGTAAGACATGTCGTTTTCGTTAACCGGCTTTTAAAATATTGATAGTTGAGTTTTGTTAGGTTATGTTCTAGCGGAATTGGCCAATATCATCTTTGGAAAACCTCGATGGGAAAGTATAGGAATTCCAATTTTTCTAATATGAGAATGGCTACTGGAGAACCTATTGCACTAGAAATTCAATTTAACCTAACGGTTGAATTGCTTCCGGGAGAGAAGTTGGGTTTGTGGTAAACCCGTAAAAATGGTCGTGTTTAGCCTTAATTGAGCACCACTAGTAATAGTCTCATATCCATTCTCTAACATGAAAAATTGCCATTCCTACATTTGACTAAAGACATTTTACATCGATGATCTTCGTCTCCCGTTAGGATTGGACTTTAAACAAATAGTAATTAGGATTTTCCTTGACAAACCTAGATTACTTGCATATATGGGATTGATGTTTGAAAACGACAACTTGTTCTTGTGAAACATGTTTAAATGTCTTGATGCCTCCTTAAATGTTCAATGCCTACTTGCTTAATTATTGAATGCATGTTCATTAGAAAGATCTTGCTTTGAATTAGCTTTTCTAATGTCATATTCTTGATATATGTCCATGATACATGCTCTTATGTGCTAAATGTCAACATGTTTTACTTAATGCTTGTCTCCATAGTAATCATATTTTGTATGCATCTCTTTACATGGCTTACATGTTATTTGTGCACCTAAACTATGTTGGACTAGGTATGCCTTTCATGATACCTCCTAGACGGCATATAGTCTTACATGCTAATATCTTTGATTCTTATGTAATTAGGCTTATTCCTCATCACACTAGATCATAATCTTCCTTTAGGGTGTCTAGTATCACAATCCTGCGTTATTACCTAAACCATTCCTTAATCATTTGATTACTCCTATCCTTTAATCTGGGAAAAACTGAAAACTGGAGAGACTCTGCACCTCACTGACGGCGGTCTCTTATCTTTAAAGGACCGTCCCCAGTAGAGGTGTCATGAACTGGTTCAGTGTTTTTCCTCTTCTGCAATACTTTGAACCATCCTACACCATGCCTTGTCAAAAACTCACAAAGAGACATCTTCCTCATCCTTTTTCTTTGTTACTCCATAACCTCGAAATGAGTCTCCATCCATTCACAAAGAGTCTCCTAACCTCAATCCTAAAGATCATTCATTGTCACCAACGTATCCACCTCCAATGACAAATCCAAATCTCTTACATCTTCATCTACCCAACAAAACTAGGATAGCTTGTATTCCGTCAACATCGACGATGCCCTTTTAAGGATGCTTGTGTTTCGTTGAATTCTTTCCTCACTCATTATAAGTGCAAATGTTCCTTTTATTATCTCCCCATACACACATCTTTCCTCATTCTCTTCAACATAAGCCTAAATTGAACCACCAACTTCAAATATGAAGTCTCCTATATTCCTTCTTATCTTCACACCATCCTTGCCAAACTTTAGCTCAAAACATACTCCCTTTATTTCAGTCCATCCTTTCCCACTTCTCCACTATTAGAGAGTCATCTTCATCCCTATCTAGGAGCATATTATCCTCATCCCAAATCACCTAGACACTAGACACTTATCTTGGAAGAAGTTAGAGAATGGTGTGTTAACCAACAATTATATATGTTTAGTTTCATGCTTTAGAATAATAATATTTGAGTAATGCATGTATTAACCTCCGATAATGTTTTCCTATATGTATCATCTTTATTATATATGTACACTTGTCTACTAACTTTGTTTTGTAGCATTACTTCATCTCTCGATTCTTTGGTAGCCAAAACTAGTTTTGAGCATACACCAAGGGGGAGCATTTGCAAGTGTCAAACTATCGTCAACGCATCTACATACTTTGTTGCTTGAAACTAACCCTTGATGTAGGTTAAGAAGGATGCAATGAGCTAGGGGGAGCTCATGGATATGCTAAAGTCAATAAGGATGCATTAAGCTAGGGGGAGCTCGGAAGTAGTTGGGTACATGGTTCGGAGTTGGTTAAACCATAGCGGTAGGAGCAAGGCTTCACTAGGATGATGCACGCTCAATACTTTAAATGATGGGGGCCGGGATAGTCTAATACATTCGGAGATCATCCTTCATTCTATATGCTCAAGTTGTCTTCTCGGGTCATCTTATCAAGTCTACCTCAACATTGTCGACACCTTTTTGCTTCGACAAAAGGGGGAGAGAGGAGTGTAACCTAGTAACTTATACACTTTACTATGAGTTACGGTTTACATATTTGTCATCATCAAAAAGGGAGAGATTGTTAGTGCAAACGTTACGACATTTAATCTATACAATGTCTTCATGTTTTAATGATGACAAACACGTAACTTGTAATACATAATGTAAAGTGCACAAGTTACTCGTTCACACATCAATGTCTCTCGACATTTCAGGTATGTACAAACACACTATACCAATTTAGTTAAAGTAATCAAAGAATTTATTTTTCTAAACTTAACATTTTATGTGACAAAACATTTTTATAAAAGTATTTTTGTAATTAAAAGAAAATGTTTTTATTAAAGAAATTAAATTCAAAATTTAAATGTGAAAAACGGCCTCATTTCCCGCCCAAATTAGATAAAATTTCACCAGGTAACATTTCACCACAAAAGGACAAAAAATTTCGAGGAGGTCCCTTATCCATGTGACGGTCCCTTATTGATAAAGGACCGTCCAAGGTTTAAGGGACTGTCCCACGCTCCTCGAGTTGCCTATAAATACTGACCCATTTTCATCAGAAAAACTTATCCTCTTTGCACAAAGAAATTTCCTGTCCTTTCCTTCTTCCTCTTTGATCACTATAACTCTTTTGGTATGTGTTTATAAGTGATCCCGTCATCCTCTACATCATGTGCAAGAGAAGAACACTCGAAGTCGTCAAGAATCGAAGTGTTGTTGAGTCCACACACCAACGTAACTAGTGTTATGATTTTCTTTTTCCTCTACCTCATGGGTAAGAGAAGAACTCTCGACTTAGATGAAGATTCGAGATGTTATAGGTGTCCACACACAAACGTAACAAGTGTTATGGTGATAGGTTCTGTAAATATTGTCAATGTTTCCGACTTGTGTGTGAGTCGAGGATGGGGTTATTTGTGTGAACTTGGATGGTGATGTAGATCCAAGAAGTCTTGTAACTAGATTAGTTCATGTAATTGTTGTATGGTGTGTGGTGTCCTAGTGTGTAGGTTAGGATTTAATTGAGTCGGTGTGTGAAGGCTTGGATCGGGTGATGATCCAAGTGTGTCTTGTGTGAAGGCTTGGATCGGGTGATGATCCAAGTGTATCTTAGTATGAAGGCTTGAATCGGGTGAAAGTTCAAGTGAACAGGAGTGCTCGTTCGTGTGAACACTTGGATCATGTGTCGATCTAAGAGGGACAAGAGTGCTTGTTCGTGTGGCCACGTGGGCCTTTGTGTAGATTGGTTCTAGCTAGGATTAGGACTCGACATTCCGCTTAGTGTCGTTAAACTTGGTGTAAGCTTGTGTACGGTTTGTTCCGCCTCGGCCTAAATGAGTGTGTTGATTTGTGAAGGAACTCTTGAGTGTGGTACTCGGGGAGTGGAAGGACGAAGACGGTACTTCGTGCCGGACCCACCACCTTTTTAAGGTCGAAAACCAACACTACTAAATCCATGCGTCACCGCTTTGGTTTCTCTCTTTCTCTTAACTTTCATATTACTTGCATTACATTTATGTTTGTGTGGCTTGGCTGTGTATGATGCTTCGTGATATCAACTAGTTAATCTCAAAAACACGAAACATAAGAAAACTTAATAACACGTGAATAAACTCACCACTGACGGCGGTCTCCCTTCAATTAGGTCGGCGGTCCAAATATATCCGATAGGGGACCGGTCCGTTTTGTTTATATTCAATGGTTGTAGGATTCTGTGTCACAGAAATTTACTAACCATTATTATAATAAACGCACTAATGTTTCTATTATCAACAATATATAGAGACCTCCTAATATACTATTAATAATTCCAAAACTGATTAATTAATAGATCTATATTGTTTTATTCAGTGATTGGTGTGAATTCCAATTTAATAATTAATAACTGTATTTTGTTTGATAAAGTGATTTAAATACATATTATAACTCAAAATTCTTTCATTTTAAAAATATCTCGTACACACGAAGATGTTGTATAATAAGGGAATAATTGATATTATGAAAATTAATTAATATTCTTAAGTATTAATAAAGAAGAAATAATAATTCAACAGTATCATACCATAGTCTACGTTATCAAAATTACAATAGTCTTCAATCTAGAACAAAAATCATTATTTTTCACATAAAATGATTGAAGTTTTTGTAACTTATATATATTTAAACAGATAACTAAGATTTATTTGACAAAATATAACCTCATCCAATTACTATCCTCGACTTTACAAAATGTCTCGTTTAAATGGTCACAATGTCATCAAAGGGGAATTGGTTAAGGCTATTTAGCAGTATTGCATACCATTATTTCATAATAATAACCCATATAACCAAATTAAATTATCCTATGTATACATAATGCAAAGTATTACATAATAATATAATAATAATAACAGTGATGAATACTAATAATAAAAATTTACTATATGTTTGATGCGAGAGTGTTGAATGGGATAATATACCATAATAATAATTAAACATCTATTTTAAGCTCCTTATTGTTGGATTCGACTTACACTTTATCATAAACTTAATTATTGACATAAGGTCTACGTATGAGCATCCGTTTCAATTATCCATAAGTTTCTATAATATAAACGCATAATAAAAGATGAAAATGCTAACCCTACTCCTCCTAAACTTCTTATGTTAAATAGAATACANATACTAGATTTTTGACAACAAATACCATTATTCCTAGATTTTAAAAGATGGTTGTTAAAGGTCTCATGCTCAAGGGAATTGGTTAAGGCTATTGTCAGATGCTACCTTTTTCTACATATCCTATGATCATAAGCAAGTGATGACTAAATTCTATATGTTTGATGCGAGAGTGTTGAATGGGGTATAACCTAACATCTATAGCTCCTTTGTTGTCGCACACTTATCTAACTTAATGCCATAGTCTACGAGAGCTTGTTTCATCCATAGTTTTCTAACGCGAGAAATCTAATCTTACTTCTATGTTAATGATTAATCCACTTCACACATTTCACTTCATCACCATGAGTTTTCTAATAGTGGACATAGAAGATTTTCATTTTGAACGTTATAGCTTAAGAGGGCCAAGGAGGAAAAGAACAAGTGATTCTAGGTTATAAGTAGATTCACATAAGCTATTATGTATGTATATATATAACTAGGCATTATGAGCTAAACGGGCATGAAATAATTAGTCATTAATCTAAGCATATATTATAACAATGAGCTTAAAAAGAAAGCGTACCTTTTAGTCTTCAGTAGATTTTCTTCAAACACTTCAAGGTGTCATATTGACTTATAGAAGCCAACCATAGATGAGTTACCGAATTATTCAATGAGNTAAGTAGATTCACATAAGCTATTATGTATGTATATATATAACTAGGCATTATGAGCTAAACGGGCATGAAATAATTAGTCATTAATCTAAGCATATATTATAACAATGAGCTTAAAAAGAAAGCGTACCTTTTAGTCTTCAGTAGATTTTCTTCAAACACTTCAAGGTGTCATATTGACTTATAGAAGCCAACCATAGATGAGTTACCGAATTATTCAATGAGTGACGATTTAGCCACTTCCCATTGTCTCATTTGTCCAAAATTGTTTGAACCAAACATGGTTTGCATTTGCATGTATGGTGGAAGTATTCCCCAAGGGTTGAAACTTGGTTGTGTGAATAATTCCACATTGGGTGACTATTATTAGGAAAGTTTTTTCTACCTTGATTTCTTCTATGTTGAGGGGTTTTAGACGGAGGATGAGGATTATTTGGTCTATTTGGAGGTGGATTTTTAGATCTTAATTTTGGTTTAGAAAATCCAGTTTTGGCTTTTAATGATGTTTTATGAAAACCTTTTACTTCCTCATCACTCGCAATAGGTATTTTTCTATCTTTTATAACTATATACTTAGGTTTTGACTCCAATGCTTTTTGTTTACTAGATTCACATTCAAACTTTACATTTTTATTTTCACTAGTCGAAATATTAGTTGAGTTGAATCCTAGACCGGTTTTATCTTCTGAAATTCCTTGAACACTTATTATTTTCTTAAATGATTTACTACTATTTTCAAACTTGTCAAATTTGGAAATCATCTTTAAGTTTTTCGTTTTCATTTTTGATCTCTAGACATGTTTTACATTCTATAAAAACTTCTTTACCTTTTTCTAAATGGTGTATTTTAGTTTTTAATTTGAGTATTTCATTTTCTAGTTGGTTATTTATGCGTTTTAGTGATTTATTTTTAATCATTACTTTTTGACCTAATTTGCATAACCTATTATATTCACTATCTAGGTCTTTTTCAATCTAATGATAAATTTTCATCACTAAAGTATTCGGTTTCAGAATGTACCTCACTAGATGTCTTAGCCATGAGACATCTCTCCTCCTTTGTGGTTTCTTTCTCATCTTTATCGCTATCACTCTAAGCTCCTCCAAACGCCTTTTGATTTTGATCTCTTGACATCATTGGATATTTTCTGATGAGATGATTTGGATCACCGCATTTAAAGCACTTCCTTTCGCTATTGCTACTTTGTCGTCTTTGTTTCTTTGGAATGCCTTTCTTTCATCATGTGGTTGTCTAACGAATCTTCCTCGTCTTTTCAAGAATTTCTTGAAGTTTCTTACGGCCATGGCATATTCTTCGTCATCACTTTTGGAGGTTGAGCTATCCTCGTCACTAGATTCCTTTTTAGCTTTCAACGCAATTGACTTGCTTTGCTCTCTTTTTCCTTTGACCATCTCGGAGTCTTTCTTTATTATTGCTTCGTAGACTTTCAAGTTGCCGATCAACTTGTCAAGTTGAAGAGTTAACAAGTTCTTCGATTCTTCAATCGCCGTAACTTTAGCTCGTCATTTTGGATGAGCCCTAAAAAATTTCCTAACAAAATTCTTTCTAGAAAAATTCTCATCAAGTGCTTTTAAACTTGTGATGATAGTGTTAAACCTAGCAAAAACAATTGATTCCTCTTCTAGAATAGTAAATTGCTCATATTGTTGAACAAGAAGATCTATTTTGTTATCTTTGACTTGACTATTACCTTGGTGAGTTATTATTAAATAGTTTCAAATTTCTTTTGCGGTTTCACACATAAAGATCCTTTCGTATTCTTTACGTGGTAACGCATTATAAATAACCATTTTAGCTTCATTTTTTTAGCAAGTTTTCTTTTTAAATCATCATTTTGTTTTTTAAAATGTACTATTTCATCTTTTTTAGTTTCGGGATTATTTTCAATAGGGAGAAAATCACCAAAGGTAATAACATGCCAAAGATCAAGATCTTTTGATTTCACATAAGTTTTGAATCTATTTTTCCAAAAGAAACCATCACTTTCAAATAGTGGTGGTCTTTGCATTGATTGCCCTTCTAAATATTTTTCCGATTCCATAGATCGATTCAAGTTTTAAAATACAATATATTTTAAAAGTCTTGTTTGACGTGGCTCTTGATACCAATTGTGGAAACTAGAAGGGGGGTTGAATAGTTTTACGTCTTTTTAATTTGTTATGAAAACCTTTGTTTTTAAAACTTTGTTTACTTTAAAAAATTTTGATTCGAGTTTATGTGAAATCAAGTCTTGCACAATATGAACAATTATATCTTAGTAATAAAGCAATAATAATGTAAGTAAGATAATAAGTAAGAGATGGAAAGATCGAACCGCGAGACAAGAGATTTATAGTGGTTCGGCTACGAAGCACCTCTTCGCCCTACTCCACTCCCGGAGCACCTAACTCGAGAGTTTTCTTCACTATGTCAACAAGCTCCCTTATGGCGGAGAAAACCTTTACACAACTTTTGCTTACACCAATTAATGACAGTAAGCTAAATGTCGAGTCGTAATCATAGCTAGAACCAATCTCACACCACTAGTCACTACACGACTTTTTCACAACTTCTTCACACCACTACTTCTTCATGACTTAGCTCTAGATCTTCACACCTCTACTTCTTCACGACTTAGCTCTAGTTCTTCACACCACTACTTCTTCTTCACAACTTGGCTCTATTTCTTCACACCACTACTTCTTCACAACTTAGCTCTAGTTCTACTTCTTCTTCACAACTCTACCAACTAACCCACCAATCTAATCTACTTACATATATTTAAAACTATCTAACTAGTATACACACCTTCTAACTAATATATATACACCTTATACATAGATGAATGAATGATTCGCAAAGTATAATACACCAACAACTTAGGTGGTTGGATCACACAAGTTGTAATACTTCTTGTCTTGAAGAGTAGAAGTATTCTTCTTTTGTACTTAAATGGTTGAAGCTTGGATCACTTGGAAACAAAATCTTATGATTATATTATCAAAGGATTTAGAAAGATATGTCGAGAGATTTAGAACAGAAAGTTTGAGGTGTCAAAGGTAAGGAAAAATGCCAGAAATGATCCAGTATTTATAGGGAAATTTGAAGGCTAGAGGAGCGTGGGCGGTCCCCTTAATTACTAGCCAGTCCCCTTAATTATTAAGGGGGCCGCCTAGTAACTTTAAGGGGGCCGCCTAGTAAAAAAAAATTCTTCAGAATTTTTTTGTCCTTTTGTGGGGAAGGTTTATCTGGAGAATCTGGCCATTTTTTGGGTAAAAATTTGAATTCAAAGTATTTATTTTGAATAAAACATTTCTTATAAATATAAAAACATTTTTCTTTAATTACCAAAAATGATTTTGAAAAATATATAAAATATTTGTGACATTTTATAAGAATTCTAGTGTTTAAATAAAAGTTCCTTTGATCATAAAATTCATTAGCATTTTGTTTATTCATACCTTAAGTGATTTAATGGTTAAGATGAATATTTACTCCTAAATACTTGTTTATGTAATAAGTTTATGTTTAATGATTTTATATTTTGTGATTATCAAAACATAGAGCTATCGAGAAATATTAATAACGTTTTCGCTAAAAGTCATCCAGATAAGCGACACTTACTTTTAGCGACGACATATGTTTTCGCTAAAACGTGTGTGCAAGTAAAAAATGTGCAGAGATTGTAGCATTTTCAGATTTATTTTATTCCGAAAAAAGTCTTCCAAATCATAACCTGGAGATTACCCAAAACCATGATACAAAATTATTGAAATTCATCTATTCATTTATTCATTCCAAAACAACCATATGAAGTCATAGTTTTCGAAAATAACTAAACAAGCTAATACTAATATGTGCATACAAATAACAAAACCATGTTCATACATATGCCATCATAAACTCAATCCATACTCATCATTATCGTATGCATCATCATACATCATCACCATTACTACCCTCATCGCCCACCATCGTCATACTCACCAACATTCTCGCTAATTGGCCGAGAGCAAATACTAGGGAGAAATGATTAATGACGGGAGCAAACACTTGGTAAGAGGGGCAATACACTTGGGAAGGGGTAATACACGTGTGTAGAACATGCTTGTTGACTACTATGGAGACTAAAAAAGTCGTTAAAGGCTTTTGGGTATCTCCAGCTGCCTTTGTAGCCGTCCCAACTTCTCTCACTACCCTATTTTGTTCCTCCTGCAACAAGCAAGTATTTTTCCCTCATCAACTCATCAACTTGGGCCTCGGTGGATGATTTCTTCCCTGGGCATTGTGAGCTCCTGCCAAAACTCGAGCCCAAACTTGGTAACTTTCTACCTCTATTAGTTATATTTCCATGATTTTTACTTTGCAAGTATTTAGTGAGAATTTTCTCATCTGTCATGAAAGGACAGGTTTTGGCAGTGACATCATCTTGCCTGGTTTTCATCAGTCGTTATGCGTAACTCCCAAAAATTTAAAGAAAAATCTAGTGGTTATAGCTGTTATTATAGTGGAATAAATAGAAAAGTACTGCTTTAACAGAGTTATCAATAAAGTTAGATAAGAGTTGGTATGCAATAATAGATAACAAGCTAGGACTTGGTTTGCAATACCATTTTACCAAAAGGGCTAAAGTAACAAAGTGGCAAAAGTAGAGGAAAAGACCATTATTCCCATGTGGGCTTATAACAAAATCCTCCCAGGGAACTCATTTTGCTCCCACGCCACGTATCATTTGTGATAGAGATGAAAAAATTATTAGTGGTTTTCACCATGAAGAACTCTTAAACGTATAGCAATTTTCATCAAATTCTTATCAAGAATCAAAGAATAATAAGAACAACATGGGGTTTCTTCAAAGGGATGATCAAGGATCGTAGTAATGTTCTCATGATTTTTCTCCAAATCAAGGTAAGTGATTAAATTGTGTGTTAAATCATGATCAGGAAGTAGGGTTTACGAGGTTTATGCTTATCATGTGTTTTATATTGATTTCATGTTTATTTGTCAGGGTTTAAAGTGGAGATCATTAATGAGTCCACGAGCCTTGTAATAGTTAGTAGTATGTATAACGTGTGATAGATGTCTAGTATGATAGTCCACTAGTAAATCAAAGCCTTAAATGGCTGGGCCCAATAGACGTCCAAAGGATTGGCGCATAGTTTGTAAGGATATACAAACCTTCTCCAAGTGTAGAAGAAGGTGTGGAAGTTCATAATATCATCTCTTGTTTACACATAGTTGATGAGGTGTAATTTCATATATTTTTTAGGGGTCATTTAGCCTTTCTCGTACATGTTTGATTAAATATTACCCTAAATTGCTTATTTTTAATTTTTAGGTACTTGGGAGCACAAATACTTGAAAAGAACAAGTTTTGGGCTCGATTGGATGAAGAACGGATGGTATGTGCTTAAACACATACCTTTTCTTTACCAAATTAAGACCAAAAAGACCAAAAACCCGCTAATAAATGCCAAATATATGTGTTTTTGTGTTTTTATTCATGCAGGTAAGAAAATATGAGAAAACGACAAAAAACTGAGACAAAATCACGAAAAACGAGCACTGGAATGAAAAGAGCAAATATTTATAGCCGGGAAGTGAAATTGAGCGAGCCAAAAACCAAACAAGTCCTTGGAAGGTTTAAAGTTTTAAGAATAATCCCCAGTAAATTTGAGGAAATTAACAAAATGGTCCTCATATTTCAAGGTTTCAAAATTAGTCCTGAGAGATAAATTCAGAAATGGACAACTTGTCTTTCAAGTATTCAAGAATGATCATATTTAGGTCCCTTGAACAAATTTATAAAGAATGGCAGAATTAAGTCCCCCTGAAATTCAGAGTTTCACTTAAGTCGCTAATAACTTTTCCTATTACTAAACCCCTAAAACTACACTACTTAAATCCTAACCATTTAACCCATACTACTTATACCTTTTAATAAAAACCAACATAAACTCCACCCCTGCTAACCCAAAACCCACACAAGCCACTCCCTAAATCCTTAAACCCGTAACCATACCCAACCCAAAAATCAAATAATTAAAAAAAAATTTACCCTCTCCCCGTTTACCCCTTTCTTCACCACAACCCTTAAACTGTAAATCCACTATTCCCCACCCATCCAGAAACCTCGTACCTAACTAGAACTTCTGCCAAACATTTTAATCCTTGCCAACGTGGACAAACGAGCTATCCTATTGATGGAGAACTGGAACAACAAAGAAAGAATCAGAGATAAGGGATGAAGAATTTCTTTAAGATTCGATGGGATATGGATTGAAGAAGGAGATAAGGCTTCTGGGGCATTCCAAAACGGACTACAAAGGCTATAAATAGGCATTGTTCATTTGTTGTAGCCGTGTAGAGTAGCAGTGTAGAATTCAGTAGTGATAAGCTCTTAAGTTTTCATTAAGCTCTTTGTAATCTTAAGTTTCCTCTTGTAATTCAAGCTCTTAGATTAAGTAAATTTAGTTTTATGCAGCTTTATTTCAAGTCATTTTTTCTAGCCTTTAATTTCTATAAGCTCTTATTTAAATCCTTCAGCTTTTTATTTCATGCTTTTGTCTAAGTTTCATTTAAGTTTTTTTTTAAAAAGTTTTCATAAACTCTATATAGTTTTTTTGGTAGCAGACTTATAAAAAAAAAAAAAAAAAAAAAAAAAAAAAAAAAAGAGAAAAGAAAGCCAGGGTGAAAAGTCCCTGATAAGTTTCATATACCTCCAGTTACAAGCTCCCTAAGCTAAATCCATAGCTGAGCTGAGCCTGCTTTATATAATCCTAGTTCCATATTCTTCCTTAGCGGCTTATTTTCAAGTAAGTGTTTACTCTTTTTTTACCTGTTTCATTATTACAATTGCTTAGTAATAGTATTTACGCTTATTCTATTTGGTCTTAGCCATTTAGAACATAGTTTATTATACGTAACTAGTAATCTTGTGCATTTAGCGTGCATAATAGTGTGACTGCCTTATTTTAGCACACTTTGCATTCCTAGGATCCGTGTCTAAATTTTGCATTTTAGTACTCCTTAGATTGCAATAAGCTAGGGATAGATAGAATTAAGACTCATTAAGCCTTAAGACTATAGATTAAAAACATAGTTTAAAAGTCCATAGAGTACGATGTTTGGGCATAAGCTTATTTGAGGTTCTCCTAGCTGTCCTTAGGTTTAAATTTCTGCCACAGTCACATTCACTTAGGTTTATAATAGTATATAGGTAAGTCATAAAATTCATGCATCATTAGTAAAAAGTCAAATCTACCTTTTGATTGATCTACTCAAGTATCAGGTTTGACAGTTAAGGTTTTAGGATGCAATCCTTAGTATTGTGTTTAGGTTGTAATTTTAGTTCATAATATCATTAACAACATATTAGAGTAGGATTAGGACTGCCAAAATTCCATTTAAGTCAAACTTAGTTGTGCAATTGAAAATGTCAAAACAGGTTCAATACTGGGTGAAGAACAGGTTAAGTAGGGCTCTTTTTAGGATAAAATTAGACAATCTAGAGGTGTTATGAGGGCTTTAGATTACTCAGTAACATAGATTAGGTGCTAGAGTGTAAGAAACCAACTCATTTTAATCATTTCAAGTAAACATTTAGTAGCTAAAATTGTCCTTATAATCTGTCCCCATAAATATAAGAGTCGGCAAAAATAAATTTTGGCAGAATTCTGGAACTAAATTAACAGGGTCCAATTGTTCATAAAAATTAGGGCTTTTGTGGTTTTAGGGTAATATCCTAGGTCTATTTTATCTGTTTTTTATTGGGTTATGAATTCCCAGCTATTTACGTGCTTATATAATTAGCCATACAGTAGCTATTTTGTCTGTTTTCTGTGTTAACTGTGTAGTGCCTTTTTAATTGGGATCATTTCTGTGCTGTTCCCCTGTGTTCTATACTTGATCCTTTGTGCTTAATAAAAGTTTGCCTAAGGCTGTTTTAGAGATTGGTGCCAATTGTCTTATGCATTTGCTCAAATATGCTTATTTCCAACTGGCTTCTTGTGTCCAAACAGCCTTATTAGGGTTTCAAATTAGCTTTTCTTATTTTCCAGGTTCTTTATATAAGTTTAGATTTTCCTAAAATTTTCAGATTTTTCCTAAGCTTATTTGCTATTTTTCTTATTTATTTTAATTTTTAATACTTTTTAAATTACTTTAATTCATAATAAGTCATTAAATAAAATCCAAAAAAATAATTTTTCAGTTTTAAAATTAACTTTTAGTTAATATATAATTTAGAAAAATAAAGTTGTATTTTTCACTTATTTCTATTTATTTAGTATGTTTTGTAATTAATATTATTATATATATTAGTTTAATTAATAATAATATACGTAAAAACCAAAAAAATAATATTTTCTAGTTTTTAAATTACTTTAGTTATTTAAAATTTCAAATTATTTTTTTCCATTTTTCCTAGTTAAATTCTATTTTAGTAAATTAAAAGTAAGTTAAGTAATAAATACAAATAAATAAAAGTAAAAAAAAAAAAAAAAAAATTATATTATAAATATATATAACAGTTTAATTTACGTTTTTAAACCCTTAAGAATTTGAATTTATTTACTTTAGGACTTACAGTTTCCCTAGTTGAACTTAGTTTTTCCCGGAGAAAGCTCGGGAATTTAGGATTCGATCCCGTTTATACGTTTAGGTTTTTAATTTCCGTGTTTAAACGTGTTTTTCCGTG